>CAJQUW010002969.1:2500-177004 GCA_907163375.1 Prostheceraeus crozeri | reverse complement strand
CCCGAAAAAAGAATCCGAACAACACTCAAGTCCACTCAATCGGCCTACCGCAACAACTCCTTCAACCCTGAAAAATGACTCCGAACAAGGACTCTTTAGTCCACTCAAGTCTGCCTTCTCCGAACAACTCCTTCAACCCCTGAAAATGACCCGAACAACACTCCAGTCCACTCAATTGACCTCCGAACAACTCCTATAAACCCTGAAAAATGACCGAAACAACACTCCAGTTCACTCAATTATGGCTCCGAACACAACTCCTTCAACCCATGAAAAGTGACGCCCGAAAACAACACTCTAGTCCACTCAATATGCCTCCGAACAACTCCAAGATGCAATCATTTCCCTCCGAACCATAAACTCCTTCAAACACTGAAAATGACCCTGACAACACTCTAGTCCACTATACAATTGGCCTCCGAAACAACTCCTTCCAACCTGAAAAATGACACCGAACAAACACTGCTAGTTCCACATTATTGCCTCCGAACAACTCGGAAGATGCAATTCATTCCCCTCCGAACAAACTCCTTCAACCCCCGAAATAAATGACCCGAACAACACTCAAGTTCCACTCAATTGCCTCCGCGACAACTCCTTCAACCCTGAAAAGTGACCCGAACAAGACTCTAGTTCACTCAATTGGCTCCCAAACAACTCCTTCAACCCTGAAAAATGACCCGAACAACACTCCCAGTTTCACTCCAATTGGCTCCGAACAACTCCTTCAAACAACCTGAAAAGTGACACCGAACAACACTCTAGTTCCACTTCCAATTGTCTCCGAAAAACTCGAAGATGGCAAATCATTCCCCTCCGAACAACTTCCTTCAACCCTGAAAAATGACCCCGAAACAACACTCCAGGTCACTTCAATTGGTTCCCGAACAAACTTCAACCCTGAAAAAGTGACCCGAATCAACACTGTAAGGTCCACATATTTGGCTCCCGAACAACTCGAAGATGCAATCATTCCATTCCCCTTCTCGAAAAACTAACTAAGACCAACTCCTTCAAAACCCTGAAAAATGATCCGAAAACAACACTCTAGTCCACTCAATTGGCTCCGAACAACTCCTTCAACACTGGAAAAGTGACCCGAACAAGACTCTAGGTCCACTCAATTGCCTCCGAACAAACTCGAAGATGCAATTCATTCCCCTCCCGAACAAACTCCCTTCAAACACTGAAAGAAAAATGATCCGAACAACCACTTCTAGTCCACTCAAGTGGCTTCCGAAACAACTAGAAGAAAGCAATCTTACTGCTCCGAACAACTCCTTCGAAAACCCTGAAAAAATGATCCGAGCAATACTCTAGTTTACTCACGTTGGCCTCCGAAAAACTCTAGAAAGAAGTGTAGTGTATCAACGTATTTTAAGAAAGTAGGTATCGTTGGACTAATTGTCAGTGTATATTTCCATCGGGAGATCACTTCTCCTTCTCCCAGTGCTTTGGGGAGACAGTATGGCACCCACTGATAGCAAGTCAACACAACCAATAGTCACCATTCGGGTAAGGCGATGTGTTTTCATCGTTTTTTTTAGGGGGTGGAAAATGACTATCATGAAAGCGAAAAAAACCTTTATCCTCGTAGCATGTGATGAAATTGAAAATATTGAATACAATGTATTCTTATGCAACACTCACGTAATCGCAAATAGCTATGCAACGCGCTATCTGGCGAATAGGAATCTACTTCAGGTTCCAACGCACGTCATCTAAGTCGCCCAACTGCCTCACGCCTTAATCTGTGGCCCGGCCACGACTGTGACATTTGGGGCGTCGGCCTATTCCGTTTACCCGAAGTCTGAGATGAAACTCAAAACCAAGCAATTATTTTAACAGAGTTCTACTATTTTACACTTGAAAAGTCGATCAATGCCCTCAGATTTGGCACTACAAGTCTGTGCAATTAGGTTAGAAAAAGGCTCACAATTGCTTAAACATCTTTAGATTTTGACTATGACGTCCATTCCTAATGTCCATACTTTTTCGTATAATAAAAGTTCTTTTTAAAGCGCGCTGAAAACTGAAAAACGATATGATGATTTGTACGGGCCGTGTATGTTTGATCTTCCTTCACATCAGTGGAAACAATCCGGGACAAACGAAAAACTCTGCTAATATTAACAGGTAACGTATGTAACAGTCTAAAACATCAATTGTTTTCATGCTTGGATGCTAATCTCTATGTATAATAAACAATCGTGAAAAAATTATTTGGCGTGAATTATAACAACAATGAAATAACTATTTACAGATATGAAAGTGGCTACATTGTCGGTGTCGAGATCAGTGGTCAGTCAAAATATCTATAGTCTTCATGCGGACTTAGTAAAGTCTGTGTCTAGCTACTATATACAGATATCTACAGCTGTTCTATTCGGCGTCGAGATCTGAAACAGTCAAAGCATGTGCACTTGTCATCTGTGAATGATAAAAAACAATCTATGAAAGTGATCTGAGTACTATATACAGATGTGTAACAGTTCTATTCGGCGTGGAGATTTGTTGCAGTCAAGGCATCTGCAGTCATGCGTGCATAATGAAGTTTGAGTAATACAACAATCTAAAAAATCTGAAAAACATATATACAGAGATGAAGCAGTCTCATTCGGTGTCGAGATTTGAAACATTCAAAACGTCAGTGTAGTTAGTGATGTCTGAAAATACCAGGGCGTCAAGTTCCTATTTTTTTCCTATTTTTTCCTATTTTATCATAAAATTCCTATTTTTTCCTATTTTATGACAAAATTCCTACTTTTTCCTATTTTATGACAAAATTCCTATTTTTTCCTATTTTTGTGTAGCTCGTTCTTTATCTTATTCAATATTATGGTCCATGGATAACCATTCAGAAAATAGAGTTGCGTTTTATATTCGGTAACGACAGTTCTCTTTGTGAACAAGAATGGTTCGCGTTCAGCTCTCGATACATGGCTATGATGGTTGCATATATCGAGAGCTAGCCGTGTACCTACATCAGTTCCTTAACTTGACGTGCTACTCATATTTGTGTGACTCATCAGAAAATGGGATTATGGTTTTAAGAAATGGAATTTTTCATATTTCATGTCTTTTTTGCAGTGTGCTGATATCGGTTTACATCCTTAATGAGGTAGGATCAGACAGTTTTCCGTTTGTTACCTCGCTTCCAGTCTATCAGATAACTAAAACGCTAGTACTGAACAAAATGACAATTGGAAAAAATGATGATCGACTCTCTGAACTGATCTCCCATGAACTGGAGATAATGCTTTTTCTTCGCGTGTAATTCAATATGCATTTATAATGACTTTTAAAAAATAAACTTGTTATAAAAACTATTTGCTTTACGGCTAGTTTTGTTTCATGTTCATCGTTTCGGTTTCACGTCGTTCTCCAGTTTATTACTGCTTCCTATTTGAGTCAAACAGGTCGAGGTGCATTGCTTGTCCGGAAACGATATAAATGGACGTACATCCAGTAATTTAAATTCGGTTAAAATGGTACGCAGCACTGGATACGGATCCTTCAAATACACCTTGTTGTCTTAGTAATCAGCTTCCAGACATTACTATGTGGTAAGTTTTTGTTCAGTTCATACTTGTTTTATACATGTACATGTACATTAATGTTTGTTTCTTTTTGCAAGTCAAGCCTTTCGGAGAATTACCTGGAATGTTTTGAAAGGGATTTAGATTCTCAGGATATATCGTTCATCACTGTACGCTCGTGTGCTATCTTTAACGAAGCTGAGCCTATTTACGGGAATGACCACAGACAGAACAATGAGAAAGTAGAAGCCCCTCGCCAAATAGAGTGAAGCTCGCACTTAACGGTGATAATGTCACATTTCAGTGAAGGGGAGAATAATCTATGAGACTAAGATGGCGGTAAATCTCCCTTCTCACTCTCTCGCTTAAGTGTAAATCAGTGATGTAAACAAAGATGATTCCTATTTTTTCAGACTGGTTTACGAATTTAGAGCGGCATATTCTTCCGAAGATTTTTTCAGTACCATTAATGAGAATATAATTGACAATCTCCAACTATCTGATTGCCCTGTATTAAATGCTAGGCGCGATGCATGTGAATTAAAATAACGCATGCAGATTTGTACACTTAATGATGATTTGAGTTTGAAGAATATCTTATATCGTAAAATATCAATTAACCAGCGTGCCAATAAAGTTTTTTTGTTTATTTCAGGGTCTCAACTTGAGCTTTGCAACGTAAGATGCCCTCCGGTAAAACAAAATTCAATGTTACATGGCTCTCTACCTTCGATAGCAACAATCAGAAAATGGGCGATTGGTGTCGGAAAGGAAAGGATGACAGTCATGGTCATTGTACTCTATGCCAAATCGATATTAAGTGCGATAATTCCGGAAAAGCTCAATTACTCCAGCATGCTAGAAAGAAAAAACACATGGAGTTGTTGAAAAATGTATTGGATACAAAGCAAACAAAACTCTCACTGATGAATACTTCAGCTAGTGCAACTTCGATACCTAGTGATGCGATATCATCAGCTGTAGTATGCTCTAATACTGATAAGTCTACTGTTAGTATGATGACCTCTTAAGGATTCTTCCGATAGTAATCTTAATGCCACTGTTTATTGGTTAGCAGAAGTGGCATGCAAAAATTTGTCGTTACGTTCATGTGACAACAAAGGAAGCTTATTCAAAGCTATGTTCCCTGATAGTGCAGTAGCTGCACAATTCAGCTTAAGTCGCACGAGCGCATCATATATAATAGGAGATGGGTTGTCACCATACTTCACAGGAGTAATTGTTTCTGACCTAGTGAAATCAAATCTACCTTTCTCTATACATTTCGATGAAACATCCACAACTCAAGTAAAAAAACAGATGGATCTAACAATAAGGTACTGGTCGCCGCAGCACAATCAAGTGTGGTGCTCTTTCTACACATCTCTGTTTTTCGGACATGCGGACGGTAATACCGTCGCTTTTAGGATGTATCAAAAAATGTGTGATGATAAATTACCGATACAAAGGTTAGCTACACTTGTACGAGATGGTCCGAACGTTAACAAGACAATCTTCAGAAATCTGAATGAACTGATTTCTCGCGATCATCCTGATTTTCCTGGTCTGATAGATTTGGATTCATGTGCTATTCACACAATACATAACGGCTTTCGGAAAGGAATCAAAGAGTTCGATATTGACATAAGTCAATTTTGCTACGATTTGCATTCTATTTTTAAATACAGCGCTGCCCGTCGTGAAGACTTCAGATCAATACAATTGGAATTTGATTTGGAAACCCACAATTTCAAGCAACATACAGAAGTCCGGTGGCTTAGTATTGGACCGTCTGTTAAAAGAGTCATAGAACAATGGGAAGCGATTGTGCATTTCGTTTCAGACCTTGGGAAGAGCACACAGTCGATGCCAAAAAGCGCCAACTTCAAAAGAGTGCAAGTCATGCTTAGTACCAAAGAGAAATTCTTAACACGAGTTTTCTTGGAATTTTTCGCGAATATCACTCCTATTTTCGAGAATTTGTTGCGTCTGCTGCAAAAGAATAGTCCCATGATTCATATTCTTTATGACCAACTTTGTGAGTTCATTTTGAAACTTCTTCGAAGGTTTATGATACCAGAGGCGATTGGAAACAAATATGGAATTGAGTTCCGATCCATCGATTGTAGAAGTGAATCTTCACAGTTATCAAATGATGAAATTATGATTGGTGATTCCACAAGAAAAGCAATGAGCAATCTCAAACCAGAGCAAAGGACATATGCATTTCATCAAATCCGATTGTTTTTCGGAAGTGCTTCGTCGTATTTAATTGAGAAACTGCCTCTTGGGAATTCGCTACTTAGCCAACTACGATGTGTAAATCCTTTAAAAAAGAAGGATGAAGTAAGTACAGTTTTCATTCAAGAAATAAGCAAGGCTTTGCAACCTGAAGTTGACGTGAATGAACTGCTTGACGAATGGAAGCTTTATCAATCTGACAATAATGTGCCGATTTACGACCCAAGTGACAGAATAGAAATGTTTTGGAATGGTATTTTTCAACTAAAAGCAGCTGATGGTAACTTGAAATACAGAGTCCTTCCTATTGTGATAAAATCTGCTTTAGTTTTAGGGCAAACAAACGCTGATAGTGAAAGAAGTCTCTCTATCAACTCCCGCATCGTTACACAAGAAAGGACGTCTCTCGGCGAAAAGACCATCGTTGGACTTCATGTTGTAAAAGACGCTGTCAGGTTCTTTGATCCCGATTTTTGTAGACCGGAAGCCATTCCTATATCACAGGAGCTGAAACGGGCAGTACGGTATGCTCATGCAGCATATAAAGAAAACCAAGAACGAGAAAAGGCGGAACATCAACGAAAGAAAGATGAAAATGAAAAATCCGCCGAGTTGCCAGCGAGTGTACAAAGAGAAAAGGAACAGCTGTTACGTAAGAAAATTGCAGTAACGGAAAAAGAAATGGGTTTACATCAAGAAGAAAATAAGGCTAGAGAAGAATTGAAAGCAGCTGACGAGCTTATGAAAGATGCAACTGCGAAACTGAATAGTGCGGTCGATGGTAAGAAAAGTATTGAAACATTTAGCATGAAAGTAGTTACCATGATGTTTGAAACAGCAAATCAGAAACGGGAAGCAGCAATGAAGCAGTTAGATGAGATAACAAATAAGAAGAGAAAAAATGAAAAGAAAAAGCGCAAACTGCTTGACAAGGCTTTGTCATCTAATAAGATAATGATACTGGAAGATCAGGATGATCAGTGAACGATGTTTAGTTTGAAAACTCGAGTTAACGCATGTCTTATCTATCACTGAAATTGCATTAACGTGCGAACCGGATCAAATAGGGTTGATTGTATCAAACAAATAATCTTGATTCTAATTATGGACAGTTTCCTTCATACATGGCGTCGCGCACTAGCAATGAAAGCGATTGTTTTCTTACATTAATACATGTTCGCAATAAAACGCCTGCTCTCGCTTTTTCAACAATTTCCATTCATGTACATATGATTTATGAGTCCATGTAAACATTTGAAGATTCGATCCACGTGAAAGTATTGTTTTTTGTTTGTTATTCAACTTATCTTGAAAAATTCCTATTATTTCCTATTTTTTTTGCGTGATTCCTATTTTTTCCTATTTTTTAGGCGTTCCTATTTTTTCCTATTTTTTGTCTATTCCTATTAACTTGACGCCCTGAAATACTGATCCGGCTACTACATACAGATAATTAAGAAGCTGCCCTATTCGTCGTTGAGATCTGAAGCAGTCAAAGCATATGTACTCGCTATGCGTGGCTGGTAACAATTAAAAAACTGAGCTGATTACTAAAAAAAGTTATGTAGCGGCTCTATTCCGTGTCGAGATCGAGATCAACATCGTAAGATTTCCACGTGACTAGGCGTTGAAACTTCAGTCGCTTCCCTTCCCTTGGTATTCGATGATATGCCTTTGCGTATGTCACCAATATCGAGTTGTACTGGAACAGGTGTACATAACATTTCATATTGAAAAACCCCATCACTGCCACTGATACTTACCCCTAGGTCATCGGACACCACACTGTCATTAATATCTACTGCGCCGATTCGGGTGTCATTCAGTCGGTACAACGCTTCTCCGCAGAAGACATATGTCAAATCTGAAAAGAATGTAGGAGTTAATTTTTAACGCAACGGAAAAGAAGGCTGATATAGATGAAAAATCCAACTCCATAAGTGTCTATTTTTTGTTTCATCAACCTTCAAAATAAATAGGATGACAATTTTCTATTATAGGAGGTACATCGGGCGAAACGCCTTTTTCCTTGTGACCGAGTTTGTTTTTTTAAATCACTCCCCACCCTCACAGTGTTAAGCAGGAATGAAGAATGTGTACGTTTTAATTGTCAGGTTTGATCCGATCAAGGTTTGAGCTGAGGTCTACCGTACGTAGAGCGAGCACACGTGTCCCATACACATGACGCTGCTTCGAACAAAGTCTTGAGTGAATACCCCAACGAAATTCACATGAACATTACTACTATTCAATGAGTTAGGTAATAAGTGGGATCTCAGAAAGAAAGTAAACAGAATAAGAAAAAGGGAAAATTGGTTATCAAGGTAAAGAGAAACTCCCTACATCACCACATACTCAATCTTGACATAGGTTAGGCTACAATCGAAAAATGCAGATAGCCTACAGTGTGTGTAGTATGGAAGCACTCGTGTAAGAGAAATGATGTGAGCCTCGAAACACACACTTGGATTGCTGTATGACCTGGGTATCTGGTAGCTGCAACCAACCCACTACGTGTAGCTAATTATCCTACTCTCACTGATGTCACTGCACTTGCACGTAAATAACTCACAGTGGCCGTTGTTGTCAGAACCGCGCATAACCAAAGCTGCTTTGAGATCAAACTTCGTACGATGAATGACGATTTGCCTGGAAATAACAGGTACATATTTTGTTTTTGACAAGTTTCTAAGTTCAAACTTAATTTCTCGACTTAGAAACTTGAGACATTAGATGGAGAACCTTGACGTGCTGCTGAGGTATATCTCAACGTTAGACAGCGAAAGGAACCCGCACAATTGCGGAAACTAAGGGATACCATCACCCATCGAAAAGTCACAACGTCAAACAAAATTCACTGCCTAAATACAAATGATGATCATTCAGAATCTATCACATACGTCGTTCTGAAACATATTTACATCGAAGCCGTAAGTCGATGTCATCATCTTTAAGAAATTTGGGTCTGTAACTATGTTGTTGTAAACAACACGGAGAACAAGTGTGGCCATGGAGAATTCATTGAGTTCATTTTTTAACTTTAGGTCCATCAAATGTTTCCAAATCGATAGTCAGATTAGTGTAATAGAAGCTAAGATCTGAAAAAGTTATTATACAAAGTAATTAAAACTCCCCTTTTCAGTTTCGGCCAATATAATCAAGTTAAAGTTAAAAGTGTGGCAGACAGGCCTTCGGCGTCCAGCGCCTTCAACGGTCGATGTTTGAATGGCACAGATGCAGCCTTTGTGAAGGTTTATATAAGAGTAAATGATATCAAGAACTGTGTTGCATGCATGATTGGCTGTTGAACTGTGAAGTTAGATTGTAAAAAGATAATTCATGTTTGCTATTGATTGCTGGCTTAAGTTGTGTGATTGCTGTGGCTTCTGTTATTGTTGTATCTCGTGTGTTGGTCAGTTTGCTAATGAGACCGACCTGAAAAGTCCCGATGTCGCCAGCGCCATTATGCTTTTCTATTAAATGTTGATAAAGGGCGCTCGATGTACTTTTGTTTTTAATAGCTCGCTATGTTCTTGATGCATCGTCTTAAACATTCTCGCTGTTTTGCCGACGTAGAATACATTACACATTCTACAGGTGTACTTGTACACAATAAACTTTTTTCGGCAAATATTACTTTTACATTCAAGGCAAATCTCGCAATTACAATTTTGGTTATTACTTTTGTGCTTAAAAAAAATGCCGATTTCATACCGAATTCGTTTGTGACTTTAATGGGGAATTTGTATTTATCAATTAATTTATTTATTTTGCGATTGCATCTGTCGTTTACAAAAGGCAATTTGAAATTAACTATCTTATGTGGTTTTGGTTTTCGTTGCTTTTTCTTAGGTTTTGCCTCTCGGCAGTCATTTTTATAAGAACCATTATCGATTAGAAAACTCTGGAATTCGCTTATATTTTCTTGTTTTCTGATATCGTCATTGCAGCATTCAGCAATTGACTGAAACCTATTGCTTATGAAATTTTGTTTTACATGCCATGGTAAAAAGGCATCCTTACGTAAAGTAATGTTCGAATGTTCAGCTTTATGATACCAGCTGTACATAACTCCATTGTTTGAAATTTTTATATCTAGAAATGGCAACCATTCTCTAGGCTCGGACGTTTCTAGTGTAAACTTAATATTTTTATTAACTGAATTGAAAACTGTCAATATTTCATTAAAGGAGAATTCGTCATATGGTATTGGCCCTATTATGATGTCATCAATATATCGTTTGTATATTTCGGGTTGAATATTCAATTTAGCTAGAGCTTCCGTTTCAATGCTATACATGAAAGGCTGCTTCACAAAGGCTGCATCTGTATCTGTATCATCCAAACATCGACCGTTGAAGGCGCTGGACGCCGAAGGCCTGTCTGCCATACTTTTAATTTGATTATATTGGCCTAAACTGAAAAGGGGAGTTTTAATTACTTTGTATAACTTTCTCAGAAAGATGATCTCCCGTCACCTGGTCAACTACAAAGCTAACATCCATTAATCCTAGCGTAACATAGGAAAAATGAATACTAGGAAACACATTAAATAAACAAATAACATCTTCATCATTTTAGTAATGAATATTCTGTACATGCTTTTTTAGACATACTTTCTAGACCGTAATTTTTTGCGATCCTGGGATCAGCAAGCTTGGTGCATTTACTGATAGCATGCTTAGCCTAGCGTAGGCTGAACAATGGTATGCGTTGTTTGTATTCTTAAACAAGTATCTTGAACGATGCACTGTACAATACAACTTATGAAATCAAACAGACATGTGCCTAAATGTCCATGACTTAATAATAGGTTTTCTTTTCACATGCAGACATAAATTATAACGATAAGTAGATCTGGTTGTCGTACACACAAAATACGTTGTCGCTACCTGGTATGTGATTTTCAAATCGAAATGCAAGTCCTGCAACTTTTGTGACGTCTGGTAAAAGCCTGATATTGCATAATAATCGCTTCAAAAATGCATTGAATATCAGTACCTACGGTTGCATGCATAACACACTCTCTTTCTCTCAACTGTCTGAACATAGTTTAGTTTTTCGATATCAATGAAAGTAGATAATTTATGGCATACTGCACAAAGATACGCTAAAGCTAATTCCAGTATGTGATAAAAATGCATGAAAAAGTTATACACACCTGCATGTAATTACAAGACTATCGTGTCTGATGTATTCTTGATAGTTTAGGTATAATATTGATAACGAAAAAGAGTTTCAAAAATAACACTATATTGCAATTTGCAACAATAAATTACATAATCTTCATTGTTACTTCCTTGCTACTCCACCTTCATACATCCTAACTGCCCAAAAACAGATGTTAACGAATCCGGGATTCTGAATCCCGTACAAATGCTATAATTCCGGGATCTCGGAATTGAAAACCTTAATCACTGATTCATGTTCTCATGTACAGAAAAAAATTGCAACAAGAGCATAGCTAAAAATTCATGTTGAAACTCATTCAGATCCTGTGCAATGCAGCGCCTGTTTTCATTTTTAAATGAGTATAGGAGCATCAACTGATTCAACTCACTTATCCAGATTGACGAATTTCCTTTCATCATCAAAGTCGTCCCTTTGAATCCGAATGGTGAGAATCTCTGGGAGAGGTGGTAAAATTGAAATTTGATGTGTAATCGCATTTCTCGTATTTCTGACCTTTCTGGTTTTACAAATGGAGCAGGTGAAATCGCTGGAAGGGTATTCATCAGAATGCACATCTGTTAACTGATACACCCTGGTGAACTGGTGAATTGAGTGGACTAGAGTGTTGTTCGGGTCACTTTTCAGTGTTGAAGGAGTTGTTCGGAGCAGTAAGATTGCTTCTTCGAGTTGTTCGGAGCCAATTGAGTGGACTGGAGTGTTGTTCGGGTCATCTTTCAGTGTTGAAGGAGTTGTTCGGAGCAGTAAGATTGCTTCTTCGAGTTGTTCGGAGCCAATTGAGTGGACTGGAGTGTTGTTCGGATCATTTTTCAGTGTTGAAGGAGTTGTTCGGAGCAGTAAGATTGCTTCTTCGAGTTGTTCGGAGCCAATTGAGTGGACTGGAGTGTTTTTCGGGTCATTTTTAAGTGTTGAAGGAGTTATTCGGAGCAGTAAGATTGCTTCTTCGAGTTGTTCGGAGTCAATTGAGTGGACTGGAGTGTTGTTCGGGTCATTTTTAAGTGTTGAAGGAGTTATTCGGAGCAGTAAGATTGCTTCTTCGAGTTGTTCGGAGCTAAATAAGTGGACTAGAGTATTGTTCGGGTCATTTTTCAGGGTTGAAGGAGTTGTTCGGAGGGGAATGATTGTGTCTTCGAGTTGTTCGGAGCCAATTGAGTGGACTGGAGTGTTGTTCGGGTCATCTTTCAGTGTTGAAGGAGTTGTTCGGAGGGGAATGATTGCATCTTCGAGTTGTTCGGAGCCAATTGAGTGGACTGGAGTGTTGTTCGGATCATTTTTCAGGGTTGAAGGAGTTGTTCGGAGGGGAATGATTGCATCTTCGAGTTGTTCGGAGCCAATTGAGTGGACTGGAGTGTTGTTCGGGTCATTCTTCAGGGTTGAAGGAGTTGTTCGGAGGGGAATGAATGCATTTTCGAGTTGTTCGGAGCCAATTGAGTGGAATAGAGTGTTGCTCGGATCATTTTTCAGGGTTGAAGGAGTTGTTCGGAAGGGAATGATTGCATCTTCGAGTTGTTCGGAGCCAATTGAGTGGACTGGAGTGTTGTTCGGATCATTTTTCAGGGTTGAAGGAGTTGTTCGGAGCAGTAAGATTGCTTCTTCGAGTTGTTCGGAGTCAATTGAGTGGACTGGAGTGTTGTTCGGGTCATTTTTCAGGGTTGAAGGAGTTGTTCGGAGGGGAATGATTGCATCTTCGAGTTGTTCGGAGCCAATTGAGTGGACTAGAGTGTTGTTCGGGTCACTTTTCAGGGTTGAAGGAGTTGTTCGGAGCAGTAAGATTGCTTCTTCGAGTTGTTCGAAGCCAATTGAGTGGACTGGAGTGTTGTTCGGGTCATCTTTCAGTGTTGAAGGAGTTATTCGGAGCAGTAAGATTGCTTCTTCGAGTTGTTCGGAGCCAATTGAGTGGACTAGAGTGTTGTTCGGATCATTTTTCAGTGTTGAAGGAGTTGTTCGGAGCAGTAAGATTGCTTCTTCGAGTTGTTCGGAGCTAAATAAGTGGACTAGAGTATTGTTCGGGTCATTTTTCAGGGTTGAAGGAGTTGTTCGGAGGGGAATGATTGTGTCTTCGAGTTGTTCGGAGCCAATTGAGTGGACTGGAGTGTTGTTCGGGTCATTTTTCAGGGTTGAAGGAGTTGTTCAGAGGGGAATGATTGCATCTTCGAGTTGTTCGGAGCCAATCGAGTGGAATAGAGTGGTGCTCGGATCATTTTTCAGGGTTGAAGGAGTTGTTCGGAAGGGAATGATTGCATCTTCGAGTTGTTCGGAGCCAATTGAGTGGACTACAGTGTTGTTCGGGTCATTTTTCAGGGTTGAAGGAGTTGTTCGGAGGGGAATGATTGCATCTTCGAGTTGTTCGGAGGCAAATATGTGGACTACAGTGTTGTTCGGGTCATTTTTCAGGGTTGAAGGAGTTGCTCGGAGCCAATTGAGTGGACTAGAGTGTTGTTCGGGTCATTTTTCAGTGTTGAAGGAGTTGTTCGGAGGGAAATGATTGCATCTTCGAGTTGTTCGGAGGCAAATATGTGGACTACAGTGTTGTTCGGGTCATTTTTCAGGGTTGAAGGAGTTGTTCGGAGCCAATTGAGTGAACTAGAGTCTTGTTCGGGTCACTTTTCAGTGTTGAAGGAGTTGTTCGGAGGGGAATGATTGCATCTTCGAGTTGTTCGGAGCCAATTGAGTGGACTAGAGTGTTGTTCGGGTCACTTTTCAGGGTTGAAGGAGTTGTTCGGAGCCAATTGAGTGAACTGGAGTGTTGTTCGGGTCATTTTTCAGGGTTGAAGGAGTTGTTCGGAGCCGATTGAGTGGACTGGAGTGTTGTTCGGGTCATTCTTCAGGGTTGAAGGAGTTGTTCGGACGGGAATGATTGCATCTTCGAGTTGTTCGGAGCCAATTGAGTGGACTGGAGTGTTGTTCGGGTCATTTTTCAGGGTTGAAGTTGTTCGGAGGGGAA
Organism: Prostheceraeus crozeri; assembly: GCA_907163375.1. Classification (NCBI taxonomy): domain Eukaryota; kingdom Metazoa; phylum Platyhelminthes; order Polycladida; family Euryleptidae; genus Prostheceraeus; species Prostheceraeus crozeri. The sequence continues at coordinate 163,090 of CAJQUW010002969.1, read as the reverse complement.
TGATTGCATCTCCGAGTTGTTCGGAGCCAATTGAGTGGACTAGAGTGTTGTTCGGGTCACTTTTCAGGGTTGAAGGAGTTGTTCGGAGCAGTAAGATTGCTTCTTCGAGTTGTTCGGAGCCAATTGAGTGGACTGGAGTGTTGTTCGGGTCATCTTTCAGTGTTGAAGGAGTTGTTCGGAGCAGTAAGATTGCTTCTTCGAGTTGTTCGGAGTCAATTGAGTGGACTGGAGTGTTGTTCGGGTCATTTTTCAGGGTTGAAGGAGTTGTTCGGAGGGGGAATGATTGCATCTTCGAGTTGTTCGGAGCCAATTGAGTGGACTTGAGTGTTGTTCGGATCATTTTTAAGTGTTGAAGGAGTTATTCGGAGCAGTAAGATTGCTTCTTCGAGTTGTTCGGAGCTAAATAAGTGGACTAGAGTATTGTTCGGGTAGCTTTTCAGGGTTGAATGAGTTGTTCGGAGCCAATTGAGTGGACTGGAGTGTTGTTTAGATCATTTTTCAGGGTTGAAGGAGTTGTTCAGAGGGGAATGATTGCATCTTCGAGTTGTTCGGAGCCAATTGAGTTGACTGGAGTGTTGTTCGGGTCATTTTTCAGGGCGGAAGGAGTTGTTCGGAGCCAAATATTAGGAGTAGAGTATTGTTGGGATCAATTGTCAGGGATGAAGGAGTTGTTCGTAGGGGAATGAATGCATTTTCGAGTATTTCGGACCCAAATAAGAGGACTTGAGTCTATATTTTCGCTGGAAATCACTTTATTCTGGCGTTATTGAGGGATCATTGAACGGGTTCCTCAATATTTTGATAAAGCAAGAGTTGTGCACTGAAACATTTGACATGCCAAGTACAAGCACGTAATCACAATAACGCTCTGATATAAAACAATCATGTAACTCTTATTTACAAGCTATTATTACGGCTCTTACTCCATTTTCTTTGCAGATGTTATTTGGATATTGCAGGAATTCAGGGAATGATACTTTAGGGGTCATATTTTGTATAAGATGCCCTCTTTATATTTTTAACACGTAATACTATTCTTGTTGCGATTGCCTATTATATAGCGTGGAGCAGTGTCAATGGCCGGGATAGTAGATATTTTATTTCTTTTAAGCAATGTAAAGACTACTGTTCGTCAAATGGGCCATTGTAGTTGAGATCAAGAACTGAGACCACTATTTTATCACAGAAATCGTTATTGAACATTTCTAGGAATATACTGAGTTTAAATTCATATTCCATGAAAAATTGTACAACTGATGTACTTTTAAGTAGTCAAACAATAAACTTTTTTTATTATTTTACCAAATTGATAAAATTTGGTGATATTTTTTTTTCGTAAGAAGTGGCTGGTTTAAATTGATGGGAATTTGACTGTGATTGTTTTTTGTTTAACTATTAGATTAGGTTTAAAATTTCGCAGTTTCTATATTGTTGTTCGGATTTTATCCACACCCTAAGCACGCCCCTATCAGGTTTAAGCACGCCCCCAGCATTGTGGTGATTATTGTATCAGCTGCTCGCGTTTTAATTGTTTTAGTGTGACATCTTCTTGAACTCGTGAAGAGTAGTTTCGAGCGCGTTAATCCAAGAGCCGCTGTTGAGCATAGAATTCTTGTAAAAGATCGCTTGGTAACGATTACTGGAATATATAGATCTATAAGGAATATAAAGCACACTTATTCTTCATTATCACATGTACCACAGCATGATTAACGCACGTGCAATCCATCTCAATGATAGGATTTAATGAATTATTCTAGGTATTAGTGCTATCTACCTGATGCTGTTGAAATATTCTACCTGATTCTTGAAATATGTGTATACAACTTGATAGAAAGCGATGTCATATTTAGACAGCATGAATGAAGGTTTTTTGAGGTGCATCAAGTAATTTAGGTGTAATAAGAACACTGCTGCTAACTAACTCGTATATTTTTATCTTCATAATCTCTTCAGGTGAATAGGATCAACTATTGTGAGAGAATTCACTGATCTATAACAAATTCAATGAACTATAATATAGGGTTTCGGAGCAGGAGCCGCGGCAGCATGTCGAAGGCTGAGCCGACAGGAAATACCACGGTCTTCGGCCCCGTCTTCTAGTTTTGTAGGTATTAAAAATTCAGTCAATTTCCGAGGTAAAGTGACATTTGACTGACAGTTTCTGAAGCGAATGCAATAGTGTCATCATTGCAGGTTATCGTTGCAGACCTCCCAAAACCTGTTGACCTCTCAATAGATAGCCTACAGCGAATAATTTACTTGGATTTGAAAGGGGATCGCCGATTTCCTTAAGATTGTGTTTCTGCCGAAAATGCAGCTGTAGGGCTAAACGCTCTTGACGAAAAACATGTACATGCATTCTCGCCTCAAATTTAATGTACTTATTGTTAAGCACATTGTTGATTCTTAATCAATATTACCTTTAAAATGTATGGTTTATCATGTAGGTGTCTCATTTGGTATACTTTTGATATAACATGAATTTTTTCTTTGTGGAAATATTGTTCACTTGATTTCATGAATAGCCCTGACAACTAAATGGTTGAATCATCTCGTCCGACCGGCAGCACCTGTTTCTGTAGGCAACGAGCCTGAAAATTGCATTTTATAATACAATTTTAAGCACACCCTATGCATGGCTGTACCAAATATGTGTGTCTGCCATGTTCTAGCTTGTGCCTGTTCTTATCCGACAAGATCAAAGAAAGTGCTCATGCATGTCCACTAGTGTGCGGATTGAAACTTTTGAAAACCCTTCCACTGACTAAAGCACCTTTTAATCAATGATGCCACACTCTGCAAGAATGAAATATTTGTTCTCGCGTCTGATTAAGCGTTGAGATCGGTAGTGAGGGACTAAATCAGATACTTCTATCGGTCCCATGTAAATAGATAAAATCTTTATGTGTCCATCTGAGACTCATGCTTCATAAGAAGTTTTTAGCAAGAAGAACCAGCTTTCACATTGGTCGTAATTTTTAGCATGGTTATCTTTTTTTCCTGTAAGTGTTTATTTCTCCAATCAGTGGTACGAAAATGTATTGAAAGACATAAAGTTTCAGCTGAAGGTTAATCAGAATGCTGTGTTTTACGACAAAATAGCGATTTGATAAATCTATATGTGTTCTCTGATTAATGTTCTGGATCTATTTTTCACTCGCAACTCGTCATATTTATAAAATTCATTAATAAGTTTTGTAGAGCCGGTCAATATGTAATGCAAGACCACTTACACAGATTACACATAAGCACATTATATATACTCTTCCTGTGATCCTGTCTGACAATAAGAGGTAGACCTTGACAGATGTGCATTTACTCAGTAGCCATCGGGTGTGTATCATTCTGTGAAAGTCTCTTGGTCGGTCTCGTGTTAGGGGCCCGACGATATGTGTAAGGGGCTTGCGTCTGAGCCGGAGCCGTGGTAGAAAGTCGTTGCCGGAAGCCGGAGCCGTGGTAGCTAGACCACGTCTGCGAAACCCTGCTTGTGCATTCATATGTCGTTTTCAACAAAAAGAATAGAGGCAGTTATGACTGACGATGAACTAATAACACATGTGAACATTCTCAACTGTCAAAAAGTTACCAAACCTATTTTTCCACAGAAAAATAGATAGGTTGGTGAGTGGTCGAAGAGAGATGCTGATATTTTCTTGAAGACAGCACCAAATTACCCGAAGTTGAAGTGAAAGTAGGTCAAAATTGTTGAATAAAATTTAGGCAGTGGTTATTACATCGTCTGAGCCGGTACAATTTTGGTCTCGCGGCAATCACAACGGCAACCACCTGAGGAAATGAATAATGGGAAGTAATTTCACGCATGTTTATTCTCATCTGTTGAAATCTTTGATCGTTCAGTTGACTTCCTACTGAGTTTGATACAAAAATTCAAAGCAATGAAGCTGCAATGATCTCCGAAATAACCTATGACTTTTTTGCGATAGACTTATACGGCTTTTTATGGGTTGACATGAGGAACTATGCGTGATCTAATGCACATCTTCGGGATCAGAAAATATGAGGGTGGCCTGGCAGATCTGAGATGATTGAAATAAGAACTGACTCTAAAATCTTGAATCGTTAATTGGTATCACATTTATATATATTTCAAATTGTTGACCTTGAAATCTGAAATAAAGTTCCACAGAATTAGGCCTGTCTTATTAAAGTGTGTTTTCTCAGGTAGATCTACATTTTCTACCGTAGTATTTCCATTAATAAATGTGTTTGCTGGATGATAGGCTGTATTAACTACGGTTAGTCAACGCACGAAATCCAGATTATTAAACATTACCGCAAGACTTTTATTGATAACTTCATTAGAAGTGATGACTTAGCATTGGTGCTATTGAAATATTACGTAATTTCATTAAAACTAAATCGATACTCCTTTGCTGCTATTGTTACTCCTTTTGGAAGTCCGTCTATTTGTATTGGAGTTGAGAAACTCCGCTCCCGTGCTACAGGAGTTAGAATACAATCACTGACTCTGGAGCTGCACAGCAGCCTCTGTCGAGTAGCGAAGGGAAGTTTGGTCTAACAAAATGGTAGTCCTAATCACACCGTTTGGATCTGTAGGCTAAATATATCGGTGATTAAAAAAATCAGATTTTTTGAAATATTCTGCTTGGCTTTTAGTTTTTATTTACGTTGAGATCTGCGTAGCATGAGGCAATTGAGAAACACCATTTTAAGTGCCTACAAAAGTACGTTTTTCAAGAATAGACCTCTGAATAAAAGGTTGCTTACTTATAAATGATATCTTGCGCAACAAAGTCAAGCTTTCATTATAAGATTGACGTAAATATTTGCGATGATTCTCTAAAATGTTATTTTTTTCGAGAAAATGTTTTCGAGTATGAGTCCTATCATGTATTAGCATTGAAGTAGCATCTGTTAGCTATAGAAAATAGCATCTATTATATCGAAAAGGCATTTGATTTTGAGATTTAGCTATGTCTACCTAGCCAAATATTGAAGAAACCACATATTGCCATCCTTCCAGGCTATAGATAACAAGTATAATAACTGAGTTTAACTATTTCTAATTTGGTTTCATCCACCAAGACAACACACAATTAGGCTAGGCGTCAAGCCGAGCTACCAACACCAAGATATCAGCAATTCTATGCCAGCATTATCACATGTCTCAGATATAGTTCTAACGTAGGTGGTGAAAACAAATATGATAATTATGCAGAATGTAAAACATCACGAACTCGTCGAACAACACAGCCCCAAATGTGACTGAAAGGTTGTTCTGTACAAGAATCATGGTTAAAATCGACATAAAATCTTGGACAAACTATCAGAAATCATTGAATCAAGTGCTGATAAACGACTGTTGTCACTGCACAAGGGTGTAGAACACAAAATTTATAAAAGTTTGGGTCATGCAAAACCATTCCTTATCAGACCGGAAGCTGCATGAAAATCGAGAAGATTGAGTTTCTCTAATAAACGAATCACGAGCGATTGCTTTTCTTCTACTGAATCGATTGCTTCGGTAGTGATTGGGGCTCCCACAGGTTGTTGATCACAACTTTCGATCCAGCGAATCTCTTCTGGAAATGATTGCATTATATTTATAAGTGAAGGAGACTCAGGAAGGAAAACCATCAGATACTTGGATTCCCTTAACTCAAATCCAATACTTCGAAGTAAAGGGATCAATGCTTTAATCAACCTTCAGGGGCTACCAGCAGTTTTTGCATCATGGACAATACAGCTCAGATAAATTAATCTTGGCGGTTGAACACACACCAATGGAAAATAATGCAGGACTCCCTGCTGAATTCCGATTTGCATATCTGATGCGCCGTAGTCATGCTTTGAGCTCTTACGACTCACTCGTCTTCACCTAGGCGTATCCGCTAGATTGGCCCTTCTTCGCTGCTCCAATGCAAAGGTAGTGAAGCTGGGCTCAGGTAGTCAGTGGTTGTACCATAACTCCCAAAAAGCACCGGAGTGGAGCACTACACTCCGATACAAATACACTGACTACAGATGAATGATCTAGTTTGAGGCCTTCCAAGAATTCTAAGTCCGCTAATTCACTTACAAAGTTCATTAACTAAAATTCTATCACCAGAAAATGAAATCGGTTAAATTTTATATCAACAGAATATTAATTGATGAACAACCCCAAATACAAGATATCCCACCAAATTGAGTTAAACACATTTGAGTGCACCGGCAGGGTAAATTGTCCGTACATGCTTCAATGAAAGCATGGGAAAACATGGGAAAGCATAGTTCCATGAGTACATCAACATTGTATGTGGGGTCATTCTCATACGTCAAGTCAAATTTGTCGTTCTGACGAGTTATTGTTTTCTTTCTTCAACCTTCAAACATAAACACAGCGCTCATCAGAATGGACCTAAAGCGGTATCAAGGTGTCGGCAAACATGTTCGGAACCCTTACACGGTCCCCGACAGGACCCCAACCGACTGAGCTCGAACTTTGAAAACCTATTCATTTGATGTGGATTCATAAAGGATAACTTATTCAGGTTACGTCTCTTGTCTCATAAAATAGTTCTCACTTCTCATGTTTCAACTCATATGAAATTTATTACTTCATTTCGTCCTGCAGCACTTGAGAATATTTGAAAAAATGACCTTACTTCTGCATTGCCAACAGAAAAAGCACCAAAGATTACCTAGTGACTACTTCAAGGCTTGATAAGCAATATTAGAGAAATTATTTTGTAAAGGAAAAGTACCACTAAGTTGCTCGAAGTCATTTTATTCGAAGTAAGTTAAAAGAAAAAATGAAAGTTAACACCGAAATCTTTCGCCTGGTCTTATCAAGGTGTACCCAGGACAAATACTGAATGAAGATGTTAAGAAAAGCTATAAGTCTACATGAATAAGGCTCACCATGGCAGAGAAAGCTGCCAAACAAATTCCTTTTGTGCACACAATACAGGCTTCTCTAACTTGATGTACAAGGCCTCTAAAATTGACAACAGATTTCTTGATCGTGCACGGCTTACAATTCTAAACTTTGATCTGATATCTGTGTCATCACGTGCAAGAGGACACTGGACAATATGTTTCGTCACAGAGGTGAGAGGCTTTCCAGACCGACCGACAGTAAAACAAACCGGCACATGCTCTCGGACACGTCGGGCACATGCTCTCGGCGTCTGGCCACTCGTGTCCGAGAGCATGTGCCGGTTTGTTTTACTGTCGGTCGGTCTGGAAAGCCTCTCACCTCTGTGACGAAACATATTGTCCAGAGTCCTCTTGCACGTGATGACACAGATATCAGATCAAAGTTTAGAATTGTAAGCCGTGCACGATCAAGAAATCTGTTGTCAATTTTAGAGGCCTTGTACATCAAGTTAGAGAAGCCTGTATTGTGTGCACAAAAGGAATTTGTTTGGCAGCTTTCTCTGCCATGGTGAGCCTTATTCATGTAGACTTATAGCTTTCCTTAACATCTTCATTCAGTATTTGTCCTGGGTACACCTTGATAAGACCAGGCGAAAGATCTCGGTGTAAACTTTCATTTTTTCTTTTAACTTACTTCGAATAAAATGATTTCGAGCAACTTAGTGGTACTTTTCCTCTAAAAAATTACAACTAGATTCAAAAGAAATTATTACTCATTTATTTTTCAGCTTGACTGATTGTAGATATCCCAAATCAATGATGAATAGACGACTTATGCAGTAGCTCTGAAGGGCATCTATTTGGCGTCATGAAGAATAAATTCATGTTTCTTTTGAAAGTAGCATGACATTAAAATTGTATTTCTGTGTCAATTTCATCATATCTTCGACAAAGTAGCCTTCCATCATTCATCACTTTTCTGTTTAAATACCATGATGTCTAATATTTCTTTGGAGTCAGTTCCTTATGACTTCGATGTCATAATAAAGACTTTAAGCAAATTATTTCACTTGGACATAATTTGTGAGCAATGGAACATAGTGGTAATTAAAGAAAGAGCTTAGTCAGCTGACAGTTTAATTCTTAGAATATTTATATTGATAATACGTTTAGTTCATTTAGGTGTGTTAAAAATCAATTGGCTTTAAATGAATCGTAGTTAGAAAAACCAAGAATTGCACCACTAAACTTGCATCAATTTCTATAAAACTTCACTAATATGCTTAATGGTTGTTCCAGACTAAAATGAAATCTTAATATCAAATCTTGCAATTTATTCCAACTACGGCTATTTTTTGACTTAAATTTCCTAGACTATTACGCAGAAACGCGATCTCAGCAAGAAACTGAATATCCTGAAACAAAGCGTTTCACTGTATTCTGACATTCTTTGAGTTGACAGTCTATCTACTATGTACCTACTCTATGGGTTAAAGCAAATGTGGAAATGATAAGAAAATGCAAGCTGAGTCGGTTGTGTTTAAATGCATCACTAACTTGCACTCTAAACACACCCCCAACAGCTGAGACCATTTTAAAGTGGTGTGACACTTACGCACGTTTACCATCAGGGTTAACATTCTATTTTTCTGAGAGTACGATGACAGTACGAATATGACTTATGCGAAAACTACGTAGGTAAACTTGATTGAGTAGATGCTAGATTCAACCAGTGTAAATCCGGTTTGCGTATCTTCAATATGATGTGTATATCCTTGCATTAGAATTTTATGTCGATTTTATTTTGCATTCATGGATTTTTGGGTCCGAATTATCCGACATGGACGAGGCTGCGTTGGCAGCCGAGACTGTCTGATGTTTATGCCCTCAAAATCCATGATGTGATGCTATTGTATATTGATTTCAAGAATTCCACTATTAGTGCAATTCTTGATCAGTTTTAGTGACATTGATTTTTATTACTTTGTTGAATATGCTGTATCAATAGATGGTAATTCGTTGCAAGCATGAAAGTCTATGAAGGCTTAAAATCTGAATGTACTTGAAATTCAGATTTTTATCCAAAAATGATTTGAAATATCAGTTTACGTATTCATTCATCAATGAATTATGAAACATTGATGACGGCTCATGGCTATCTGGTAGTGTGGTGAGAAAGTTGTGGGAAATGGGAGGGCATGAAATAGTGCATTATAAACTCTCCAATGCCTGCCAGAAATATATTTCAAACTTATTTCAATCATTTCTATGACCTCCAAAGTCATCGAGAGTGGCATACAATATATAGCCTTATGATGATACATTCCGAAAATTTGATCCACTAAGACAGTGTCACATCAATTTATCCTCGTATTTTCAATAAACTGCGATCCTGACGCGTCATTGGTCTTTCCTGACCTTGCTCAACCCTCCAAACAAGTTTTTTTAATGGCGAGACAAATTTAACAAAGTAAGATGGCAGGATAAAGCGAATTTTATATTCTGACAAATTTAGAGAATGTGTGGTGATGTGATAGACGTTTGAAGATTGAAGACACCACTCACCAAATTCTTCCCAGAAATTGTTGTCAACTGGGACAAGGGTCTCCTCTCACCATTAAAATACCATTTCTGCCGTTTTTCATAGGAAAACTGCACCGCTTGACATCATGAGGACATCGACATCTTCCTTGCTTGGACTCAACAGAAAAATATCCATATCAATTCCTCTACAACACGTTATTCTCTACATCGCATCCCCTCCTGTCCACAGCTTAAATAAGTGATTCGCCGTGAAAGAAATCCACTCACCTCGCATGATGTTGGAAAGCTTCATCGTATTTTTGTGATCACAATGTGATATCTCTCATCAGAATGTGATGGCAGTCGAAAATTGCAGAGAGGTCTGTAGCAGTGTTGTGAATCTTTTGTATTTTCGACAGAATTCCAGATTTTTAGATACATTCTTCCTTTTAAATCTCGTCCTTTTTGTTGTTTCGTTAACGACATCGCTTCACTAAATATTTATTTTGGCATATGACTTTAATACTACATTTGCAATCATACGCATATCAAATGACTATCGAGCGATAGAGCCTTCATTGATTGAAGTATTCATTGTTGGAAAAATCAAGTACCGGTATTTGGTCTTATTTTTATTTGATGACAACAATTAATTCTGGTTATATTCTCAAGTAGAAAGAAATGTGCAAAAATCTATAACATTCAAAAAATATGATCTAAGATGTCTGTAAGCTCATAGCATCCATCATGTCAAGAAATAGCAATCATAATACAGTACACTGGGCAAAATAGTAGCTGATGTCGAGGCAATGTAAGGTAGGTCTACATTTGCGCTTTTTTGTTTTCTGATATTTACATCAATCTATGGTATCAAGAGCTACTTATTCAGCTGCGAATATACTTGTACATATGCATTACGTTAAAATGGCATGAAATGTAGTACCTATCTCACTGTATACTAGGCTTGTGTAAAGCTTCTAAAAAATTGAAATGCAATGACAGAGCAGTGGAAGATCTTAGTGCGTCTATCGTGTTTCTTTCAAGCATGGAACCTGCCTGCAAAATTTCACTTATTTTCCATTGTTGAATATTGCTAGGATTTGCATTTTCATCATCAAATAACACTGATGTCACCATACCTATCCTTGAAGTGGTGTCTTGAGGTCTAGTTAGGTGACTTTTAGAACTGATTTATTTCGGTAAGCGTGATTTTTTCGAGAATTTTTGGTGAAGCACATCAAGTCAAATTTTCCAGGTGTGATACTGTACATATTGACTAAATTACTGCATGAATGCCCAGCTCCTAGATTTCATGAAGGTACTAGAAGTTTTGGTATCAAACCATTTGCGTGGTTAACAGATCGAAACAACCTGAACTTGAATTTTTTAAATTGGGTGTAGGGCCATATCGTCTCCATTCAGTAGTCATGACTGCATTGGAATGGATGCGGCGCTGACTCGGTGATTGAAAATATCTCTTCCAGTAAAGTGGGACTGACGGAACGCGTCCCTTAGTTGACCATTTGTTCCGCCAACATCACACAGGCCCACTGTAGACGTCAACTGTCACTTCATTTGGAGTCAAATACCAACTGTTTTGATGGAGCTACAAATCACGTGACCAATTAAATTAATAATTTCACGGCTCATGCACTCAAGATCAGCATGCGATCTCCTCTCCGATATACGGAGCCGGATATTTGTGATATCTGACTCCAGCTGGATATTGTGTTCCATTGCATCCCTACTTAGAATCCTAGGAAGTCAAAACACACTCCCATATTTTTATGATTAATGCCAAGACATCCGACCAACGTGCAGCACAAGGAAGATAATTTTCATCATAGAAGCGTCGGAAGTAGGCTGAACTGAAGCCTTTTATGAGCACTGAATCCTTGATGACCATCTACAAGTCTACCATTCGAAATATTCTTGACTATTGTGCTCCATTATTGATTTCTGTACATCAAAAAACAGTGATTTGTTCGATATGGTACAAAGCCTTGCGCATAGAGCTATATGTGGTACCTAAAGTTGTTAATGTGATAAATTTCTACCTCTAAACTACCGGCGAACTCTCCTAGCATTCAAGCTTTTCTCCCAGCTACTTGGTGATTCTGAACATCCATTCCATCATTTCAAAATAGATGTGCTTCCTTTTTCTGGCAACAGATTTCGACTACCAAAGTGCAATCTAGACTTAAAACAAAGATCTTTCCTTCCAAGTATGTGCAGACTTGCAAATAGTGACTACGTGTAACTTTCAGTGTATTGTTAAACTTCACTTTTTTCAGTTGATTACTTTGCTTAATTTACATCTTGATTGTCTCACGATTTTTATTATTGAGATTGTAATGTCTTCAAAAATACGACATTTATTATTACTATTATTATTATAAGTTGGAATAATTCTTTTTAATGGGTTTTAATTTATATCGGCATGGAGTTTGCTGAGACTCCCATTTTAGAAGCGAAGTAGCATCCAAATTTCCATTATCCCTAATACCACATCAAGAGAAAACAAATGAAAGTCACACATCGGAAATCTTTATACGCAAAAACAACTTCGTCCGAAGTGAACTTAGTAGTTCTTATTCTGCTTTAAGTCTACTTATGACAGAGAAGTATGGAAGTGCTCACAAGTTGAGGACTGATTAATCGAAATTTTGAATGGAAATTCGATGTCTCGATTTTTTTGTGTTTCAGTTGCAATGTACCCGAACATGGTCAATGATACTTGATAGTATTGTTATCTGCTAGTCCTATGTTTTCTTTGATTAATTTATCTTCTGACAGTTGTTTTATTAATCTGACAATTTGTCTTTTGACATGTTTACTACCATATGGGATGAAGGATTAAGAATGTGCCAATACTTAATGTTTGTCGCCCGATCCACCTCAGAAAACAATTCTTTGGCGTGACAGTTACGTTGATCTTTGGATCATATGTCAAATTTCCGAAAAAGTCCCTGAAGGAGGCTCTTACTTGAAAGGAGGACTGTAAATATGATGGCTTTCACCAATGGATAGCGAGAACTGGAACTGCGTTTCCACTGCTTTTGTGGAACGTGCATGTTCGATCTAATTTCACTGCTGCCAAGGAAATAAATTGCCTTGTCTGCGTCTAGAGATGATATTTCTCAATACTGATGGTCTGCTCACAGCAGCCCAGACATAAGCAAGTGAATCCATCTCCGTGGCCGCTCCCATATTGGAATATTTAGTTCGTGTGGCACTGGGTTAATACTTTCTACGTGAAGTTAGCTCATATCAGCGTGAAGGGTATATTCAGACTGGGTTTACAGTACTATCAGCGGCCTCTGTAATATTGAGAAAATGGTTAAGATAGGAAACTGTCATATTGAAAGTCAACCCATTGAAATGCACTCTTTGAAAGTTAGCTAAAAATGAGGGTTTGATGTCGATCTCCATCTTCCCCATGCCTAAAAGTTCCCTCGAAGAATTCATACTGAATTAGATTTCAGACTAAGCATATCATCTTCGCAGCTCATCCGTGAAAAATACTCTGTCGATTTCTGATTTTTGAGAATGAAGAAAGTATTTATGAACATCGAACATTTAGCTTAGACTGGAAAAATTGAAGAACCCACGAAGAAAACTCACCGCATAGGATGGTTGTGTCATCAGCAGGTTTGGCAAAAACCCACAAACTTTTGAAAAACCCATCCCATGGGTAGAATGGGCAAAATGGGATGGTCTTTATGGGTTTTTTCAAAATACATATAATTTCCTGTGATTTAAGGCATGATAAGCAGCAATGGGACAAGGAAGCATCACTAGAGTGTGCCTGCACAATATTGTTATTATACTGAATCTCAAGGATGGGGTACAAAAGCAGGGTTGCAAAGCCACCTTTTTTTAAAGCTCCGGATCCGATCTCAATCTCATAGGTCTGTTTGAGTGCATCGGTATATGCAGTAGGCATATATACTCAACCATTTGTCTGTCAGTATTGATATCTCGGTAGATGACTGATTCGAGGTTTAAAAAGCAAGTGTTAACTAAGTAGGCCTGTGAAATTGTTGTCACGTGTCAAGTGCTGGATATATGTGGCTAAGGTCGTCACAGCGCCCGGTCCGCGGTCATTTTCTGAAATGATGGCAAAGGTGTTTGCCCTTCCTCCCTCATCCGGAGGCATCGAGAGGATTCTCTCTTCTGCAGGCCTCATCCAGTCCCCACTGAGAAATCGATTATCAATAGAGATGGTAGGGCACCTTATCACTGTTTCTCGCCTGCTTTCTCTCGATGACGAGACAAAGCGTCAGTCAGGTGTATAGGAAACTTTGAATGGTTCCATTACTCAATTGTGTGTGTGTGACAAGCGTTCCACAAGTATTATCTTAATTTTCTCAGACAAGATCGCACAATTTGTGTGTGGTCTAATTTTAAGGCAATATACATTTCTCACATTTTAATTACACCATTGACTTTGTTCTGCAATACATGTATCTACCTTTTCATGAGGCGCGTTTCGACATTTAGTATCATCCATACATGCTTATGTGAATTACTCAAGTATTCGTATACACTTGAGTAACAACAACAATTTTTTCTCTGAAAGTCACACGTTCTTTTTGTTTCTCGTCCTATGTTTAACGCTGATTTTGGCAAAAATAAATCCTTTCATTAACTAAGGCTAGAAATGCAAGAACACTATTTGTCTATATTTTGATAATTCTGCAAAAAATTGAAAAAGCTCATTTTACTCACCCACCGACCCACCCATTTTACCCATGCCAACCCTGGTCATCAGGTCAGTGAAATAAACAGAGGAGAAATGGAGGACTTTATTGCAACAGATACAATCAAATGTAAAATGATGTCGATTATTTTTCTTTACCGAAACGAAAATTGAAGAATTTCCGGACATTTCGATGTAGGTTTTTCGGAACAGGGCACACTGCAAGAAGGTCTGGAGAGCGCAATGGAGCGGTTGGAATATTCAGAATTACCACACTTTCCCTGGAAGATACATGTAGTTGTAATTATAGAGTTAATTGCTTTCAACTTCATACATACTTTCATTTTCCTTTCAGATCATAGTTCCAATATCAACGGATGTCTGAATGATTGTGGCTAACCAATTATTTTCGAGGATGAAGCCTGCTTAAAGTAAGAATTATTTATGTATGCAGCTTGCATTTTTTGTGATATATTTTTGATGATAGTAAGGTACCTGAATGCATTTCTTGTTTGTTTCAATTGTGCTTTGTTTATGTCGCACATGCAATGGCGTAAATTTTCTAACGTTATCTTGACTACTTTCTGATCATGAAACCATCATGCCGTCAAACTGACTATCAACGTAGACAAAATCAAATGCAATCACAGAATGAATGCAATTATGAAATAGGGTCGTTCTGGTTACTCCCTATTTTTCTAACATTTTAAATTTCCACTGAAATTACGAGTTTTCTAAATTCATGGCCTATTCAGAAATGCTTCAAAAATATTTGACCAGGTTTGTTTTAGTCGTGAAGCTCAATTAAATATGAAAATAAAGCTGACTTCATTTTGATCACCTAAGCCCTTTTTGAAGCAGAGGGAATTTGTTTTGATTTGTTATTACAATTTCCGATAAACTTGCCCTAAATATGTTTTGAAGAAAATCATGATTTTTTGAGGAAGTGCTTCCCAGTAATTCAGAATTTTCGAAATTTGTGGTAATTCACAAGCACATCAACTCTAAATGTTGCACATTACGAGGAGTAATGCGTCTGGTCGGAAAGTAAGCATAAAAATCATTGAGTAAGAAGGTAAACCCATTTAATAAATGAACAACTGTAATGGCTAATGATTAGCTAATGATTTGTTTCCAAGATGATTAGAGCAACCCTGCCAGGTCGATGGCTTGGATTACTTTTCTATGTTTTACACTTGTTTCGATAGGTTTATATCCGGGCTATTCTGATTTTATTTTTGAAATCATCCTAGTATACCAGTGCTTCTAGTTGGATAGAGAAATGTGACTGCCTGGCCTGGGATTTATTCCTTTGAGGCAACTTCGAAATATGCTGTCTAATACAATTGAAAGTAGGTTAAATGTACTGAAATAAATTCTATTCAGTTTCAAGTACCGGTGAATTCGGACAGTTTACCATTCGGCAGTTCGTTCAATCGTTATTCATAAAATTTAATATAAATTATTCGTCATTGAATGGACAGTGCGGCATATGTGTAATCGTGTTATAAGCGGTTCTTACACCTTATATGGTATTTTATTACACCTTGAACACTTTGTTGTCGCATTGATAATGGATCCTGATTGGCTAACGTAGCACCCACTATGCCCCTACGGTGGTATGCAAATAATTTGAAGGTTCAACTGAAGTTTCGCATACGAGTCTCAGGAAGCAGTTATTCAACCATATCAATGAAAAACTTCATAAAATCATAGCTTCATAGCTGGACCGCTGAAATCGTAGCTGGTAATGTGAATAGTGGAATCACATCAATCGTTGGGAATGAAATTTCGTAACGTTCGTATTGTTGTTATCGGTCTATTTTGAAAGCTCCTTATTTGTGAATATTATATGACTCATTTTAAGGTTTTCTGTTTCTTATCTTGATGTACTTTATTGTCTGCTACTACGGTTCTCATGACTGACAGCAAACTGAAGTAACGATTATGTGCAGATTCTCATTGTTAGTTTAAATTTGATTATACTTTCTTACTAGCTAGCATCTGCAGTGTGTAGCGGTAGAAGTATTGGTGCATGCATGTACTTTACTTTGCTTATTATGCCTTGACCAATTTGTTCGTACCACGCGATTTTGAAGGCGCATGCGCATCTCATTCAATTTCCGTTTAAAGTAAATATGCAATTTATGCCCACATTTGTCACAAAAAACACGAAACTGTCATGTTCAACATATAATTATTTATGTTAGCTTTCTATATCATCAACCTTTTAGAGATGTTGCAGTCAGGCGAGGCAAGCCATCTTGAATTGGACAAGTCCGTTGAATATCTAGTTGTGCTTGAGTATGCCCATTCAAGGTTGTTTAATTTACATACATATGTATATTTAATAGTTTTTTTGTAAAAAAAGCATATTGAATCACAATAATTACGCGTTGTTATGTAATCTATGTACATCGCACATAGATTCAATCAATGTTATACGTTTGATTTGTAGATGCACTTTGATACAATGCATATGCTAATTTCATGATTCTGACAACATTATTTTCTAGAAGTACACCTTGGAGCTTTATGGTCCTTGTTTACATGATTTACTGTACACGTGTGTATATTTTATCGGTTTTGATCGTGAATATTTCTTCGTAAGCAAAGCTATGTCAATTTAATTTTCAAAAAGTGAGCTTTACTTTCAAGATGTACCCAGGTAAGGTTACCACATTTTGCAGATTTATTTAATTACTGGGTGAGAGTTGGTAGTGAAAGAAGACTGTATCTTAGTTAGTTGGACAATGGCAAAGCTATGTTCGCTCTAAATATAGCGAAGTTTTTAGTTTCAACTCATACCTGACAATAGCCAACAATAGCAATGCTTATTTCGGTGCATCCGTCTTCCGAAAAATAGGTGTGGCTACACCCGTTTAATTCTTTTTTTTTGGAAAATCGATTGTTCGCAGGTCACTTAAGTTCATATGTCATTTGAGTGCTGCCAATATTAAGGGTATCAATGCTGATTGTTATGCATGATTGCGGCGCATTGTTATAATCCATTTGACTCACAATAGGTTCATTTCCAAATGAAGGGTGCTTTCAACTAGTATGTATGAGGTTAAATAGTTCATCTAGAATAGAATAGAAATATATTTTCCACCAATACAAAATCTGTACAAGGATCGTTACATTTACATATACTCGTAGATAAATACAGATATATACATTTATTACTTTTACAAAATACTAAATATAATACAAATACAGATAAATGTAGAGGTATCTTGCATAATAACGTCTCAATCACAAGCCACCATAGGTTTGATTGAAATGTGATGATAGCTAGTGGGAGCTGATAACATTAAATCTGCAGCTGTTAAATGATCGTAGAAGCAAAACTTGAAACATTTATGTTGTTTGAATAACTCATACAATTCTCAAGTGCAGGAGTGGTTGATTGGTATTTGTGATAAGTGTGCGTGTGTGCATGTGTGCATGTCACGGATTGATTAGCTGATGTCACGTTTTTGGTAATACTTGAGCACGGTTGTTTATTCATGTAACAAAACATTATGAAAATTATTGCACTTAAATGTATTTCTCGGCAAAAAATGATATTTAATTCTGTTCGAGACTCTCAGAGATCAGTCAGTTGATGAAATATTAATATATATCGAATAATGTAGTAGTATGCACTGGTAGTTCAAAGATAAAAAGTGCTCACATATCGGTGCTCAAAGAACACACGCCCAATATTTCTTGACAGCCGTAGACGCTGTGTTCTAGCACACAAGAACTTTTCATTACATTTCGGGAAGGCCATAATTAACTTTAAACACATAGAATAGACCGCAAAAAAATACAAAACATTCACTATACTAAATCATCATTATCTATTGTCTCCTTTCAATATTGCCTCAATATAACATATAGCTAATACAACGTTTTTCATGCTCTGCGTACACATTCTGACTTAACCCTGCGACTTACCACTAATAGAGATGTCAGTGTCAATTTGTCTTATAGTAGTCAGTAAATAACAAAACAGTCAAATTCATATCGAGCGTTCATTGATAGTCGCGCATTACATCTTGTTTCAGAAGGACTCGGTGAGATTCTAGGAGTGTCACACTTAAGGATATTTTTCCAATTTTTTCTAGCTTATAGATATTTTTCATACCTTTATGCCCTCGTAAGCTGGCACTGCAACATTTCATGGCCGTTTGAAGGTTTGTACATATATGTGCAAGGATGAAAGGAAGACTTTCCAGTGACACCTCAAGTGAAATTCGATGTTATTTTACAAATATTTCATCCAGCACTACGCTTCACATACCTGAGTATTGTTTTGTCAATTGTTCGATGCTCTTGTAACTTACACGAGTTTATCAATTCACAAATAGAAATTTTCTGGTTCTAATCACTTGAAGATATAAGTTGAGAAGCTCGTCTCCACACCGCGGACTTCGGTTCGATTCCTAAGTCGGGCGAGTGCGGTCGGGGCATCAATGGTGTTGGTGTCTCGTATTCACTTAATAGTTGTTATTCTCTCTAGATATTCAATGTACTGCGACAGACCTCTGTTGTCAAGCAAAATTGTTAATCGGCTTATTTCGTCAGGTCTAGTAACCAAAAGTCAATCATAATGTCTCAATTAATCAATTGTTTCGTCTATTCACTTAACCATTATTTATTAATTTGATGGTGTTATACTTGTGGTTTTGTTGATTTATCGATCTCAATTTTTTTTGCTCTAGTATTCGTCCTTAATCAGCTGTCCCATTCCTAAATCATATTTTACTGAAAATCTGAATAATATTGAATAATGGTTAAAGGCGTGACGTGAGAAGACTTTCAAAACCATTGAAGAATATTTCATGCTCTAGTTATCCTTTTCAGCTTTCATCGATGTCAATTTAATATTCACATCAGATTTTCATGTTATTGTTATGAAAGAAATAGCACCTATCATTGTTAGTCCTTCGCTTCAAGCATTTCCTTATTTGGCCATTGTTCAGAAAAGTTGAGCTTTCCTTCCTCATTACATGCCCCTTACCACAACCTATGTGCATCCCGTCTTGTCGTGTCCAGTTATTCATAGACCCCAAGAAAAGTTTTCAAAGACAAAAGTTCTCGTCGATAATTTTTATTTGTGAGCTCTCAGGTGATTCACCCTTCTTCAGGCACAACTAGTTGATCATGCTGTGGTGAAGATTGGGTGAGTTGTCTGAGTTCTCGAGAAGGAGGAAATATGTACGATTTATTCCCAGACTTGACTTTGTTACTCCAGTAACTCTATACGCAACACAAGTGAAGCAAGCAGCACTGTTGCAGAACACCTACGCTATGCGACTTCCGTGGTGAATGAAATCTTATTGTCGATTTCATCCATTCTTGTCTGACTTGTTGAGTAACATCAAGTGAATATCTTTTGATATCAACAGTTTCAGTTTACAATAACCTCTAAAATTGTTTTTGGCTGAAATCTGCCAAAAGGTACGGTGCATTTTTTCGTCGCGTTCCCTTGAAGTTGATACACGTTGAAAGTGAGAGCAATGTATGCGAAGACATAAGGTGGTGAGCATACCTTTCATACCAACGAAATTAGTTAGAAAAACACCGCTTAACCAATGCGAACATGGTGCATGAATGCTTTCTCATAGTCACAAGAACTAAGTTCAAACCATTCTTAAAAATTCTGAAGAGCCAAGATATATTATTTGAAAGAATTGTGCGATTGTGAAATCCGAATGTGCTTAATCGTTCTTTGAATAATCGATCTTAATTGCTACTATGAATCTGAAAATCGATTATTGAAAAGTCGCGATTGCGGAGAGCACTTCTTAAAATGTTCAATTACATAGTATTGCACCTGATGCTACTATTACACACATTGGACATGTGTAATTTACAATATCAATACATTCTTAAACGGCGAGACTGATGATACAATATTTTGTTTCTAAAAATTATCGAACAATTGAAGAAAATTGATAAACGACGGTGATTTGAAGATCAGCGAGTTATCACATAAAAAAGTATGTTTTCCGTCAAAAGATAGTGATAATTCATAATCAAATAATCATAAAACCACAATTTATTCATCTGATCACTTTTTAACACATGTCAAGCGGTAATCAAAGGAATGTTACATTACAATAACAAGGTGCGTAACGTTGTAAGAAACGATAAAGTAAGGATTTTTTACATGAGCAATACTCTTTCAAGGGATATGTAGGATGATTGATATCAGCAGTCCACAGTGCTTTTAACACAAACACTTGTCTACCAATAATAATTCCTTTAAAGTAAATATTTGCAATGCTTTTGTCTTAAGAGATGGATTGACTCGTTTCTGCCTTTTTCCTGATCAAAAGTCACTTATTCATCATTTTACCCAAACCTAAGATCTTCTCCAGAAACACACGCAGAACTAATGCACTCACATGGTATACTGTGAGTCGCTCGGAAAGTTTCTTTGTTCTGGCACAGCTTTGGAATCAGCCTCCTCAGACCACTTTCCCCGATCAATACAATCTTGATGCTTTCAAGAGGCGTGCGAGCAGGTTTGTGATGGGGACAGCTTGATCAGATCATAAGGTCTATCTTGTTTTTATTTATTTAGAGTACAATTCATTACTTTTTCATTGAGTAGCCCCTAGCTCCGTTCATGACTCATAGCTTTGCTAGGGTTGAAGATGCGGTAAAAATGTATCTGTTCTCGAAGTCTTCTAAGACAATCCCGCAGATCTTCTTAGACTTAACAGATAGGGATCGACCTGCAGCTGGCAAGACCATCATCTCAACGATGATGTCATTATGTGCTATCTTGAAATGGTTAGACCAATGCAGTCATCATTGAGGAATGTCAACTTCTATTCACATTTTCGCCTCCAAACTCGTTCACTCAAGAACTTATAATTTGGCCACTATCTTCCTATGAACCGGGTGCACCAAAAGTCATCAACTTTCTTATTTTGAATCTTAATTAAAAAGAGCTCCCAAAGTGTTATTTCAATAGAATGCTTGTCATTTGAAAGCTTTTGTACTTGCTAACTTAAGAAAATCAAGTGCCTCACATAATAGAAAATGCTTCACTGAATTAAGTCTTTATTATTGAAATTTGTTCATTTAATAACCTGGTTTTTTGTCTTTCTTTATTCCGGTACTTCAATTGAAAAATCTATGTTTCCAAATTTGATTATAAACGCAATAAAATTCTTTTCATCAAGTAGGCAAAAAAAATCGTAGGCTGCAATGCAAACTCAAAAGTGTTCATCATTTATATCCAAGCATTTGTCGTAGCGTTTCAGGAAAGCTCTCAGGGGATTGCGAAACATCGAAAATCACACACTTTCAATTTTTTCTTCAATTCTTCATTGAAGTGTTCGAAGATTTGGAATTCCCAGTTTCGAGAAATTTCCGGGCACCAGTATCTAGTGACAGGGGGCAGGGGCCTCCTTGCCGTATTTCATAGGAAACAATCGCCGACTCTCCTCTCGATTATCGTGTACAGTTGCCCACGATACAAGCTCGACATTTTCTTCAATCGCTAAGTTCGACATTAGCTACAGCAAGATTCGTCACTTTCTAGCTGTGATGTTAATGTTAATTCCATTCATTCATCGATAGCGATACAATAAAAAGCGGTTTATCAATAGCGATGCAGCATAAGTTTTTAGTGAAAAACAATAGAAAGCCTGTCTACTGTATCCTGATTTAGAAAGAGTTTATGATTCATGAGGTGACACTGTCATAAGTTTTGGCTACTTCAAAATGTTGTTCCTTTTGAAAAATTGAAAGTTCCTGATTTTTGTCATTTGCAAAAAGTGTTTGACACGTCCCAAAGATTGTCTATGATGCGCATTCCATTAAAATAATACTTTGAAAACTCCTTTTATAGTAAAAATTAAAGTTAAAAACTTTTGGGGCACCCTGGACCCACTCATAGGGCACATTGAACCACTTTGCTAAGAAACTTTAGATTCAAAATGTGAGGAGATGAAATGACACAGAAACGTCCAGCAACTCAGACATAACTTTGCATGCCCTCAACTTTTAATTCGAGTTTGTTCACTCAATAAAAAAGATATGAGTATCGAAATGAAGCACTATGAACCGTCTTCAAAGTGCCCCATCTTCGGTGGTTCAATGTACCCCATGTCACTAACCTTTCATGAACGTGCTTGTGTGCCCAGCTGACTCCGTGCCTCGGGGAATACCAGCAGTAGTGATCAGCGTCAAGTGTTCAGCCACCAAATACTAACTTTGTTGCTTTTGTTCGTGAGAAGTATGAAAATTATTCTATTTTTGTGGAACGGGTATACTAATTTATCCTTCACTTTTTGAGGGAATATGGAACTACATCTCATCAAATAGGCTGAGGAAATAGTCTCAAGACATTCTTCTATAATAATGCACCGCTGAATTTCCAAGTTATATGCATCCAAAACGTCTGAGTGGATTGAAAACAATTTATGCACGAAATTCTAATTTTGTGAACAGCACCTGTAGTTTAAAAGGAAAGTAGAACCGGATTATATGGAAAACACCATAAATCTAAATGCCATCGGGTCGATGCCAGAAACATCTGCTTGCACGATTTCACCACTCAAAAATAAGCTACATGAAAATCATGTCGAAAACAATGTTATTGATCCTGAAATCATTCGTACTTGTGACAGTCACAGACTATCTCTTCCGCTTTCGCTTTGTTTGCCATTTTACGATTCTTTAGCACCAGAATTATTATGAAGCAAACTGTAACTGTCATGAAATACAGTTACGATCTATGCGAGCTTTTCTAATATCTTCAAGAAGTGCATTGAGTTTCAAAGTATTTCAATCTACTATACAAAAGGAAAAAACGTAGCGCCAACACTTCCGAAGTTATAACTAGAGTCACTAGATGACATTTCTCAAACAAGCTTTTTGTGCATGCACACGTGCATTTAGAATCCTTTAACTGTGTACAATTGAACCCTAATTTCTAACTAATCCCTAATGAATATAGCACACTGTGCAGTGGGGCTTCTAATTGCCAGCTTAGTTTCTGCAGTGCAGCGCTATGTAAATTATCTGACTGATTGCATTTGATGGCAGTTGACAGGAGGTTGTTGGATTTCATTTTGAAGGAAAATTTGCATCGTCTCCTTAAAAAAGGCTTCCAGCTAAAAATTGTTTAGATAATTTATCGTCAAAAAAGTATTTACATCCTAGCTTGACAACAGTATTGCATCACTGAGAATGTATTCACAAAGTTCAGCAGATAAATTGAATAATTTAAATAATTATCAACGTAGTGAATTGAATAATTTGCTTATCGCTATTTCGAACTAGTTTCATATCTTCAAATGTTGCTGTGATATAAATACTTGGGTTCTTTCTTCAGTTGATTAACATCTAGCTGATTATTATGCTTAAAAGTCCATCAACAGCAAGAGTGTGATGTCATGTGAAAATTCTTGACCCCCATGCGCTATTACGACTTTTATTTCGTTTTGATCATGTCTATTATCGATTAAAATTCTTCTGAACTTCTTTACCATCGCATTTTTATATTTGATAATCCTCAAAACAGACGCCCGCCCTAAGCTCAAGTCGAAGGTCTTTGAATGTTGCAGAGAAATTATTATGTAGCATGGATTCGATTCTACTTGACTTAATGCACAAGATTCGATTTCTTCAAAGCATTTATCATTTTTCAACTTGACAAAGTTTCTATTAGCCTGACCACTATTCAGCAGTCAGTTTTTAAAATAAATATTGCTCAGTGAAAGTCAAACAGAAGAATCTCTTTATGATGAAAATAATTTGTAGAGCCACCCATCTGACGAGTGTGCAATGCACCAGCAAAGGATTAATTTTTGAATTTCTCTCGATATGAATTGTTGCACTTTATGCAATTTTCGTGGATAAAGCTCTTCAGCGCGTCGGATTAAAACTTCAATCATAAGTTTTTCTAGTTGAAAAATGGAAGTAGCCTATTTCGTCAATAGTCCATCAATTTTGCTGTTTCATCCAACTCCTAAGAGGAGGAATGACTCAGAGGGAGGAACTCTTAAGGAGCGAAGCATTTTCTTCAAAAAATTATTCATTGATCTAGAAATGAAATTCAATTGATTTACAAGTGATTTTTTAAATTTGAACCGTGAAGCCTTTAGAGCTTAATCAGTTGAATTATCTTTTTTCAATTAGAAAAGTGTAAATGAATGAAGGCCTTTTTGGTATTTATTTTATCAGTCAAAAATGCATGAATAACAATTTGACAGGTATGAATTTCATTGTATATGATAGCTTAGTGACAAAACTCTAGTAGTGCTGTCTTGAACCGCATTGATCAACGAATAAGTCATTTTGATATGTAAGCGCAAAGTTTGACCTTTGATAACGCTTTCTATGTAATCCTTATAAGGTCAGGTAATCTATCTCATTATGAAGTTTAATGCTGCTTATTTTCTACAAATCCAACTGAGGCGAAATGGGCATTTTGTTTCGTGTTGATATATGTAAAATAACTACTAATATGTCAAAATTAATATACCTCGTTTTTATTTTGAATCTGTTAGTGTTTTATCATTGTCATTATACATTTCAGGATTGTAAAGAAACATGGTCAAACGAGAGAAAAGGGATATTGGAAACTGGGCGACATTTCCAGGGGTGATTGGAATAATACCAACCTTCTAACGTCATGGCTTCCTCACAAGAGTCGCTTGGACGATCCTGTATTAATTGGACTTGAGTTGCACTTTGCGATGTATGTGTGCGGACGTTCCACCTTTCGGCCACTAATGAGCATGTCAAATGAGTTATCGGACAGATCCCATCTCGGAATCTAGTGATTCCGAGGCCCCTTAGCCTTCATGCCACGGATATCTTGTGCACTTATACACCCGGCAAAATATTGAAAATATATCGCACTTTTCAAACATTGTTTTTATTTCAAAAACATGTAACATTTAGGTGATTTTTGGAAAATGCCGACACTTCTTGATTTTATAGATTTATTTTGAATGCATCGATCGTAAGGCGTACTGGATATGGTGACAACTCCATTGTATTAAAAACAAATAGTTATAATTAAATGCTCACGCCTCAAATATTCGATTTTCTTCAAGTCTGCGGGTGCTTAACTGATGTTCGTGACTTTGAGTTTTATCTATTTCAAAATTTTCTTCATAAATAGTTGGATTTGGTCAACTGAAAAGTAAAACCTATTTGTAAGACTTTTTTAAAATGTTTGAATTCTGATGAGAATTTATTATACCATGGACATCAAACATATATTTGGGAAGTTGAATATTGTCGTAAAGTATTTTCTACCTTACACTAAAAAATAAAAATGAACAACGCTCATAGAAGCAGCGTCGGCTCTAAAATCTTTTCAACCAATCTCATTTGAAACCAACTGCGAACGTACTGAAGAGCTATAGCTCAAAGAGGACTTGGACACACTGTGTCTGCTGGCTGCTGCTATGTTTACAATTAAGTTGTTATTTTGAATCATTTCGTAGTTTCGTCGTTTTCATGCTATCATTGTATTCCGTCACGTGTTCGGCTAATTGAATGAAGTACATTTACATGTAAATATTTCAACAAAAACGTTGTTATTGACGATTTATGATGCATTAGTTTGTACGTTGATGAATGTTTAAAATGTCTTCCAAGAACTTCGATGCATTGTCCATGCCTAACTGTGACAGCATTGTATGTCCTAACAGGAGTGAGTTATGGAGAGTTTGACTTCCTCAGTAATTTGTATCGCGATATCCGAGTAACCTGACGTTTTAAAACATGAATGCATGGTCAGATTCTATTAGTGTTTCGGCCTTTCCCGAAACAGTGCGGCTTAATTAAAGCCAACAAAGCGGCTACTTAGCATTGTAAAACTTAGGCCGGCTGCCTTCTATTATTAAAACCTTTCACTTTGCATCTAGAAAACTAGGCATAAGTATTTTCTCTTCTGAAAAGGTCCAGCATGGTTTGGAAGCTGAGATTGAGGCACATATACAACCATAGAAAGATGAAAATGATTTAAAAAATTCACAGAAAAGACAGCCAGACATTGTTGCTTTGATGCGAAGGGCGCCTAAACGAGAGATATTCTCGATGAAACTTATGTATTGGCCAGGTGAAAAATCGTCTGTAGCGGCTGAAAGGCCTTGCCAATAGATTACATCTCTCGTTTTGGGTTTTCATCTCAACAAGTAGCTAGTTAAATATGCACATGGAATCTAAACTGAGAATGACACACAAGCAAATGGCCATTTCCAAACGTGAGCGACGCTACATTTGAAATCATTCAGAAGTATACATCTTCAGATATTTTTACAGGATATTCACCCAGTACAATAGTTATCATTCACATTTATGACGGCTCAGTTTGTCTTTATTGAAATATTTTGAAAGTAAGTCAAGTGAGCGTTTTTTTGGACACATGTTTGAAGTATTAGTCATCCAACCCTCAATTACTGCCAGAATATTTACATGTATGTTACCTATTCAATTGTATTCATTTGTTTTAATGACTTTCCAAGGTATCTGTATCTGCTATACGCCTCCATTTTAAGAAATACTTCGCTGAAGTCTCATGAGAGCATTTTGCATGCCGTGAGCGAGACACCACAGGAATTTCGTGAGTGACACTACACATTTTTTGATTTACTTCATCGTAACTGCATTTGATCGCACGCCCTCTCATAATCAAACTTCTAGTCAAGCATAATAAGTAGGCAGATCAAAATCTCTGGCGTGGTTAATAGGATAATATTAGTCACCTTTTCTTGAGATATAAAATGTACATGGAGTACTGAAATTCCATCGTACTTCCTTGTACTTCCTCATTAAAAAGTCATGAAAAAATGTATGAAGTATGAAATATACCTATTCCAAGAAGACATCCATGCGAAGGTACCTGATGCATCCATGCATTATTGAAGCTTATTTGAAGCATTATTAGAATGTGCTTTATTGAAACATTTTATTTCTTGGTGGCTGATCTGCCCACCGTGATCACTGCCAAATAAAGAGTACGTATTCGTATATACCAAATACCAAGTGTACATAGTCCCAAAATTCTGAAAATAGCAGTTGGGTTTTCACACACAGCCAGTAAAAGAAGTCGAGATGGCTTTTCCGATTACTGCTTGTGCGTGTGTGACATTATACCGTGAGCGACAATTATTAATCTCGAGTCATCTTTTCTGTAGCCCTGTATCGTATAACAAATGACTGATGTATGTTTTTCGGGTCAATATGCAATATGCTCACGAAAAAGATTTTACCAACATCTCTTCGCAACAACGAAAAATGAAGAAAATGGTGAAAGATCGTGAGCGTCAGTATTGTTTATCGGTTGCATGTGTTTTCCGCAAAATTTATTTTAGTTGGCTCATCACCATCCTGGTGGTCAATATTATCTCGTATGATGAGAAAAATGTAGTTTAGAATGCTTGAAAATTGTTTTGAAGTGTCATAACAGAAGCAATTTGTTCGGATAGCGCGAAACGCGAAAATTTGCGATGGGAGTGAATTTTTCCGAATGTTATAGAACATCCTCCTACTTGCATGAAATAAATCACACTAATTTGAAACTCTTTAAAGTATTATGATTTGATAAATACAATTTAGTTTTTGCAATATAACGCAAATTAAGTTTTCGGTTGTTTTGCCCGTTTACTTTGGTAAAAAGCCAAATATCAACTGATTTTTACCGAAACGATAGCAACTGATTGACCTTCATTGGCATTAAATTTTCGACGAAGTAAATTCAGCAATATTAGTGATCAAAGTCGATTTTTTCTTGAGATACACAATAGCGTCAACATAGTGATGGCATTAAGGAGTATTGATAATGTGTAAATTTTCATTAGTCAATGATGAAAGACGATGTAAATTTCTGAATACAATTGCACATTTCAGATGTGATAGACAGAACCAGGGCTGTGGAGCCGATGCGTTATCTCATCGGCTCCGGCTCCACGACACTGATGTGAAAGGCTCCGGCTCCGACTTCAAATTCAGGTTCTATCTATGCTGGTTATCCTGGATCCGTTGAACGGGTTTTTTGGATAACGGTGTGGCCTTCAGAGGCTTGCTACAATCATCAAATTAGTTTTCATTAACAAGCAACGACTTAAGTTAATAATAAAAATGATAATAGCCTAATATAATGACAAATAACATACTTGTCATATATTTTTGCATGAATTGACTATCTCTGAAAGATAAAATAAAGTTATAACCAGGATTGGTTAAATTAGATAAAGATCTCCCGCACTGGCTAAATATAAATTGGCCTAGCCTGCAACCAGTCTACTACGAGTCTACATTAAATAAGAACACATGAGTGAAGATGATATACCTAATTAGCCGTCACAGGGGCCGAATAGTAGTATAAGCTTTTTAACAAAGCTTGAATATGAAACTGGATAGCGTATGCCCCTAAATAGCTTATAGGGCCTGTATCTACTCGAACATGGAAAGGGTATCGGCTATATAGCCAAATATACCGTATCAATAAAGATATCAATTGCTTTATTGAATATTAAAGTGTATATAGGCTAGCTTAGGTTGTTATTGTTATTTGTTATTGCCTTTATTCAATAGTCTGTTGGTCCATGAATAATATGATCGGTGGGTAGCCCATGACTTATCATCTGTAGAAATTGTAATTTAGATAGCCTCATTGCAGTGTAGGCTAGAAATGTACAATTGAAAATTATACTTAAAAAAATTAAAAATATCTAATTTAGGACAAGTTTTGTAATTCTATGCAGCATACTTAATAAGTTAAGGCCTAACTTACATTATATTAATTTCGTATTTTTCATTATGGCGTAAAATTGCACTAAATAATTCGTCAATGATTCATGTATATTATTATATTCAATTTATGTATAACACATTGCCACTATTCCTCTGATGATGGTTAGGCTGATGAAACTGAACTCGGAGTATCACACAGTATGTTGCAGGGTGCTATGCATAATAAAAATTTGACTGCGAGCACCGAGCAGAAATCCCATCTACTTTGCTAGCTTTCGAATGCGCGTGCGGTTTAATGTCACAGACAATAGAAAAGGGAGGTCAAAAGGCGCCTTTATTGAGAGCGTCTCAGTCTTTTTTTATTGTTTACATATAAGTCAGCATGATATCAGCATAAAGTGTTGACAGACGGAAAAAATAATAATGAAAGTTCTTGAAATCCACAGGTCTATAACATTTGGGGAAATATTATTACACGATACGGCTCTTGTGCAGTCCTCCCCCTCCCATTTTTTCTCTGGTCAAAAGATGCAGCACCATTGGATGTCCGTTTCAGCATCACCGGTTTGAGTGAAGCATTCCGTGCTGTTGTAAAAATCTACGTGGGTAATTGCGATGTCATGGTCGCAAACTTCGTCAGCAAGTCAACATTGTAATTTGCCTTCGGGTTTTTCGCATTGAAATATACCCTTTGAATTTTGAAGTCAAAGGAAATTCATTGTGAATGAGATACCTTAAAAATAATAGGGCGCTACTAGAAGTGGCTGGGTCGCTTATTGCTATAGCCATGTGAGGACTTGTAGTCAGGTCATTCGTGTGAGTGTGAAGAGTTATCCCTCCAATCAAAATTGATCAAATTGAATAATCGACTGTTTTGAAAAATGTAGGTGGGGGGACTGCACAAGAGCCTACAATACAATCTAAGGAAATTGGCATTGTCACAGATGCCAGTAGCTTCTGCCAGTAGCCATACCGATAGATGATAGCCTACATAGTAACCGTATTAGATTTAAGACATTGCGCAAGAAATGTAGCTATATTATCTTTGCTGACTGAACTGGAAATGTGTACATAAATGACTGGCGACTTGTCTCTAGGAATCTACAATCATCTAGTTAGCATGCATATAACAAGTCTTCAAATTAATGGATTTTGGAGAATACGTTGTCAATATGGAAATTAGTCTTGCGAAACATATGCAATAAAAAAATATTACACATGTGTGTAAATATATAATAAATATAATACAAAAGAAGGCGGCAACTGCAAAGAAAGATATCGTGGAGGACAGATCATTGGTATACTTAAAAGACATCTTTAGATTTCAAATGATTTAATTTTTTTATGATGCCAATTAATAACTTTCAAAATTCTAGATTTATATCAAAGCTCAAACTATCGGAGCCGGAGCCTTTGTGATAAATCGGCTCCGGCTCCGACCAAACCATCGGCTCCTTAAGGCTCCGGCTCCGGCTCCACAGCCCTGGACAGAACAGTAAACAACGAAACTGACAGAAAATTCAGGATTATTCGACATACGTGGCATAATCGACGAGCAAGCGAATTAACAAAATCGTTTGATGAAAAGTTGAAGTGGCCGGCAGTGAGATTACATAAAATCCTGAAAATGAACAAGCCTGCTGATTAGCAGATTATAAGGAACTTCTTTGCTGTTTGTCTTACGCATTGCCAGATCACAACCGGTTTTCAATTACTTGAGATCACTCCCTAAGGACCTTAAAGGCACTGGTCTTCTATTCAGGTGGAAGTGCATTTCGGGTGCGGTGCATGACTTACATGAAAATGTAGCCGGAATTAGAAGGTCGTCCCGTTCTTAACTGAACATAATGCGGCGATACTGCAGTGACACACCTCCAGACACACCCACGTCACACAATCTGCACGTTGCGTGGCATTTCTGCGTCATTTATAAACAAGAAAACGGAATGTAGCGAAAACCAAAAATCTTACTATGAAAGTGTTGCTACATTATTAGATCTTTGATGACTAGAAAATAATTGAATTGTGCAATGTAAAATTTTTTTCTCTCATGGGGGACATAATTTGGGAGATTATTCAGTCGTTTTAGAAACCTTTCATTGCTAGTATTATAGCTAATAGGTACTTACTATTGAAAAGATCTTAATTGGTTCGCATTCATATGACTAGCTAAAGATGCCATCCTTTTTTACTACATGTACACATGTAATGGACCGTTGTTATACTCGTATACAGAACGCACAGGATTAGGATTACAGTTTGCTGGTGGTAGAGCGCAAACTCTAATCTGACAGGAAAGTTAATAAAGTTTAAATGAAAAGGAAATCTTGTAAGGAGCAATAAAAGCAATTTTCAGCGACCGTGTAGTATTTTATTCCCAATATTTCCGCTTAGCCTTTATCAAGGGATGCAGAAAAGGAAATTATACTGAATGTCATTAAGAAAATTTAAACTAACCTGTCTATGGAATGCAACATAGAACCTTAGTAGAGCATGGACATTGGGCATGCTAACACAGAATTTTAGCAAAAATATCATGGATTACAAAAGGATAAAAAAATCTATAAAGGTAAAGAAAGGAAAGCTAAAAGTTACACAGAATTAATAAGATTGGGTAGCATTTCGGTAGGCCTTGCTTTTATCTCTTTCTTTTCGACCCTCCTTCTTTGAGCCATGCACTTCATTTATTGCTCTTACATAATGAATGAATCCTTTTATAGCCTTCTTTTATTGCTTCTTACAAAGTGAATGATTCAAATTCGAAAAGGAAATCACTGAATTGCTCTAGCTCTCTTTTGCTGGAAATTTGTGGATTGAATTTCTTAATCTAATTCTTTTATAATTTTCTTATGTAATGTGCTTCTCTCAGGCGTAAGTTGGTGTTGTGAATATCACTTGCTATAATGTTTATTCCAAAATTATTGCTGTCGCATGTTTTAAGATGCTCATTCATTGTAAAATGTTGACTTGTGATGTGTCCGACCTTACACATGCGATCCAGAGAACACAACACAAGTAAAAATTCTACAATTAATGAACATCTTAAAGCATGAAATGGCAAAACTTTTGAAACAATCATGAATGATAATGACAGATCCAGCTTACGCCTGAGAGAAGCACATTATACAATGTTTAACAGCATACAACGTTATGCAAAATAACAACAAACAGGAAATTGAGCAATTCACTGATTTCCTTTCATTTATGATTAAAATTTTGTTGATTTTCCTGTCAGATTGCAGTTTATGCTGTACTGCCAAAAAGTTGTAATCTAGAGTGTACAATCTGTTTCAATTGTTCTGTGCTATTCCTTTCGTTCCTAGCTAGACTTTCCCTTCACTTGCAATTAGTATCAATTCTAATGCTACTTCTTTTACATGTTTGAATTTATTGTTTACCTAAACTATGTCAAAAAAACTTGTCAAAGACATATCACAAGAATGAAACTTCTAATATCAATCAGAACATCTGCGCATTTGGTTCTTCCCACAACATACCTACAATGTCAAACCAAGGCATCTTCACCTTATTTCTACCTGTATTCTTCAGCATTTTCATTTTTTCAGATCATGCTGTCCTCACTTCGACAATCCTTGACCAAATCAAGCCGATCTGGTGCTTTGCATGCACTTCCCATTGCGCGTTACAGTGCGACAGATGGTGATAAATTCTACGAGATGGTCGAGCTATTCTTCGACCGTGCAGCTGATCTGGTAGAAAATCGACTTATTGAGGACATAAAGGTATGATGATCTCCTACACCATTAGTGACTCATCGGAGGTTCTGGTCTAAGACTGAGTGTTGGTCAGGTGTGGGTGGATGTTTAGCGATTGTACTTTAATTCCGGTTTTAATTGATAGTTAACAGACAGATGCTGATGAACATAGAAATTAACAATACCATAGAAAGTCCTAGAATGGAAATTGCATGAAAATTATGGCACACTCCGGGGGAACTTAGTTGGGGCAAAATGCAAATTTTGCGAACTGGCTTCCTTTTTTCTGGTTGACATTTATATTTATCAGGCCAATTCTTGATCTGCATTGTTGGCCCTTGTCCAAAGATCATGTACTCAAAAGCAATAGTGAATTTACAAAATGCTGCACCGACAGGATGACAAGGAAGGAAATCCTTTTAAACGTTCTGTGCGTTCATCATTTTGATACATCCCTCCGATAATCTATCAATACTATAATCAAACTCTTATGCAACTTGTAATGTCGATTTATAGAACATGCAATACTCCAGCTTGAAATCAGAAGCCAAGGAATCTTAGAGTATTCATTTTACTTTAAAGGGTTCCCCTGTTCACTAAATTTGAATAATTTCAAAATCTCTACATGCATTCGAATATCAGCTTCCAAAATATCACATGTGTCATTCAATGATTAATTAAAAAGTTCCAGCGACATTTCATTTATTTGAGAAATTATTGTCGGTAAAGAAACTATCAATGCGTTTATTCGACAAAAGCGCCAGGTTTCTTAACCGCTTGAAGGAGAAATAATCCAATAATTAGACTTTCTATCTTTGAATTCTTCAGATGTTCTTATAAACAGCACACCGACCACTTTCAATTATGACTTTGTGACCCAATTTTTGATTCGCATTCCAATATTGAAAAATTGGAAACTAGTTGTCAGTGACTGCTATAAATAGACACACTATATTAATCCATGGAATAGTAGGCTATTTCACATGAAACAATGCCGCCATCTCACTTGCAATTCTCTTCATGAAAATCCTGTAATTAGGTGTCAACAACTTCCACAACCAACTTGGCAAATAGTTTGACTATGATACAATGTTTTAGATCGAATCTGATCTACAAACCATAGATTTTTCATGTGCCATCATTGTATATAGGCAAGATATCCAACTTCCATTCTAGTGTACTATTATCCAATTCTATGCTGATGAAATATTAGCAATCAAATTTCTATGTTGCGGATGTCGATGATGATCTTTTTGCTGAGATTAAGTAGTCGTTATACAATATTACTGCATGTTGACTTCGTTCTAGCCCCTAATGACCTGTATGTATTAAATGTTCAGAAATTATTTTTGCCATTCTGTGAACTACTGTGGTTGACACGTTTGAACCGTTGAACACGATTGTGTTCCAACATAGATTTTTTGCGTAATGATATTATTCATCTCTTTATGAAAATCAGATTTTATACTGACATATGAAATAATATTATCTTAGAAATGTATCAATTGAATGAAGATAGTTGTAAGAAATGACCCTATCAAGAAGAGCTGTGAGAATAATTACTTAAACAAACTTGCTCCAGACATGAAAACAGATTGTGACCATAAAATTGAAGACAGGGAAGAGCGCAATTTTCTGAATAATAGCAGATGTATCAATCTGATATTTCCGACAACACAATATATCAGCGCTGGTAGCTTCAATACACAGGAACATTGTATATACAAAAAATGCGAAAGTCAACAAAAAGATTATCAGGAAGTATTCAAAAAATTAATTTGTAGTAATGCTTGTTCCTGATTGCAGCGGTCACGTGTGAAGTTATTTTCATATCGCATTTTCGTCGCGCTGATCGTGGCTGTTGGGAGTGAATGTTAGTGTTCCACAAATCCAAAATACGAAATTTTGAAGAATTGATTTATATCATGTTATATTAGTAGTCTTATTATGACGCATACAGTCACAGTGATATTATGAGCTTTCCAAAAATATCATTCACATTGGGCTCTAAGGAATTCAAGTCTGCGAGTGCTAGGAAAGTGTTTTCATTTTCCTGATAGTGTTTATGACAGCGAACACACGTGTCGGTGCCTTTTGTCTTTAGAAAGATTCAAATTCATATGATAGAAAGATCTTTATTTTCTGAAAGATTAATTTCAGCTATTATCTATAGCTATCTTCAGGTAATTAATTCATGAAATATGGATTAGGGCTCAAAATTCCCAGCCTTCCATACACGTCCTAATTTTTTTTGCACAGTTTTGTATTGTTTGTATATCGAGAATTTCGCATCTCTTACGTCTTATTGTTATTTTACATTTTTCTCTGTTTTCGAAAATTCACGGCCTGAAGATAGCTATAGGAGATAGCTCAGATTAATCGTTCAGAAAATAAAGCTCATCCTATCATATGAATTGTGCTCTTTCCTAAGACAAGAATGTATGACTCATAGTCAAAGAATCTGTCCAATAAACACTGTCAGTATGAACTGCAGTTAGGTTGTTTGATAGCTGCAGCTCCCGTGAATATTGTCTATTGTGTTACTGGATCCATTAAGATTGCTCGCGATTAGTTATCGGCAAATTGCTGAACATTCTCGACACTTGACCGACCCACATGGACCCACAGTCCAAACTTAGAACGACTTCGAAAGTTAGATGGCTTGATGCAACAAGATCTCACATGTAGCCAAGTTGGTTAATCTGTGTCAAATGTTAATGGTTAATCAAACGATCTGCAATCTGTACCTGCAAGCTGTAATTATCTAAGTTATTCAACAGGATTTTAGTACGCAACGGTAGTCAAATAAAATACTTTTACTGACTTATGGCCTCTATCTCAATAATCAATATTTCTAAAAGCATGCAAAAAATTCAGGTATCGAGTGATCCCCAGATCATTCAGCTGCTGTCGCAATGAAATGTGACTTAACTGCGAGCTGTCGATTTTGTATGACAAAATTTCTGTGCTCACTGTAGTTAGGTACTTAATCATGAACGCAAATTAGAATATTGATTTTGCAATTTTTATGGCAAATCCAACTTCAAAACTTACTGAAGTATGAGATGAAATGCAGCTTAGAGGTGATCGAATCTAATTGATCGCACGCAATACGATGCTTCAACCGTTCCTTGATTTTTCTTATCTCAGTAAACCGTCACTCGTTCGTTTTAGTGTTCCTTTATAAACAATGCACTATCAGATGATAAGACTTTGTCCTTCGTGTAATATTGCGAACAATATAGCAAAACAGGGATTGTTGATTCTTTTGATTTAGATTAGAGACATTCAATATATACACGTATATTTGGAGTCATGGACTGACGGACGTTTTAGTGGCATAAATGGCAGTCTGACAAGATCGGCGTCGAACTTTCTGTGTGGCAGATGCGCAGGTGATGTGCCCGTGGTGAGAAACAGAAGCCCAATGAAAGCGATCACTTTGGAGGAAGGCAATGCGACACTGTTACCCGTTTGTGTTACTTGGGAGACATGTTGGATTCCGGTGCTGGAACGGAGGCAGCTGGGTCTGCGCGAATTCAAGCGGACTGGAAGGAATTACGAGAGCTATCGCTATCCTGACCAGTCGTGCTACTCCATACTGGATGAAGGGCAATATTTACTACTCATCCGTCAGAGCATACATGACTTACGGAAGTGAGATATGAGCTCTGACAGCTGTAGAAGGGAGAAAAATGGAAGTAGCAGACAGAAAGATAATCAGATGGATGTTTGGTGTGTCTCTCGAAGAGTTGCCGGCGAAGACCTGGCGCGCCTGAACCTGCAGTCGGTCGATGAGGCCATGAGGGTGTACAGATTGCGTTGGTACGGTCATGTGGTGCGGTAAGACACCAGCGATTGGGTGAAGAAAGCATGAAAAATGAAGCTCAGCGGACCAACACCAGGAGGCCGCCCAAAGAAGACCTGGGAAGAAACAGTGTCCACAGACTGTCGGCAATTGGGCCGCAAAGAAGCCGTCGCCCTCGATCGAAACACCTGTAGGCGCTCCATGAAGAATCATCGTCCAACCCAACCGAGATGGTGAAAAGGACGTTAAATAGATGAAGTAAAGTAAGGTTTGTTGTCAATGTACAAATCTGCTAATTACATTTCCTACAACACGACTCGCGCAGGAGACTCAATAGTTGAATATTATCTATATTTAGCAAGTACATAATAATCATCAATACTCTGACAGTGAAGCACTTCCAAATTCCATGATTTTCCCCATGATGAGGAATATGAAAAAAATCTGGGAATCCGAGATATAGACAATGACGCAGATCGATCATTGGGAACTAGACCTGATTCCGCCCATGTTGATGTCTGCTGTTATATCAACTAATTTGCAGCACTTGCAGACAGGAGTGATAGGGCAAATTTTGCCATATGCTGCATGCTGCAATGTGATCGATTGTTTCCGTATCGAAAAAATATAGTCATCACTCATCAGGGAAATAGGCCTACGTATTCAATTACTGTATTTCTCGTCACTACGCTCATTCAGACTCGAGAATTCAGTTGTGCTTTGATTCTGACACTTCGAAGTCAAATAGTATGCTCATACGAGAGTGCGCAAGTTAATTATTGGTTGAGAATCAAGAATGAAAAATAAACGTTGCAGGAGTTCACAGCTGCCAGTGATTCAGATGACAGACTTGGGGTTCTACGCTTCATTCGTCCCCCACGTGTTCAGAAACTGCCGCTGGAGAATCGACCTCCACCCAGTTTCTTCGTAAGCAAATTATAACCAAACGATATTTTGAACGATCAGCATAATCGTACACGCTTGGCATTGACTAAAATGGTGGCTATTGAGTGAAGCACGTATATTTCCAAATTACGAATTGTGTATGAAGATGATGATGATGCTGATCTTCTCTTTTTAGGACAAAAAGTCATCAATCGATGACAAGACGAAAAGAGTGAGAGGAATCGTCAAGCATATGAAGCCATGTAACCATGTGTTGGAATTCTGCTTCCCTCTGCGTCGAGACAATGGAGAATTCGAACTCATTAGAGGCTGGCGAGCTCAACACAGTCAGCATAGGACACCCTGCAAAGGAGGTAATGTTAATGATAGCAACAATTTGCGGAAACGTCCCGCCTGATCTGAAGTTCATTCTCTGATTTAATCATGCTTGAATCAAATTCAGGCTGCCACTAATTGTTTGCAATGTGCTAGACAATGGGTTCTCAGCGGCTGTGTCCATGTCCTAGTTTAGTCTTCAAGATACATTATAAAATCAGATAAGTTTCATAAGATTCTCTTTATTATTCAGACTCATAAGAAAAGTACATGTGCTTGGATGTATCAGTGGAATAAGTTCCATCAGTTGAAGAAATCATGAAACAATGTCATGTCGATAACAATCAAGCCACATTTGTTGGTTAATTTGGGGCAATCGTATGACATCCCATTTTAGTGTTTTACTATCTTTTTCTCCCGTGATCAACATGATTTGTGGCACTCTGAAAGAAGATCAACATGTTGGTGCGATGATTTATAGCAACTATGCGGCAGGAGGAGAGGGACTTGATAGCCTCGCATGCGCGGCCATTCGTCACTAAATATGATTAAATTGGTACTCACAATAGAAATTAGAATTCATGTACTTGCACTCTTCTGTAGTTTTTTATTTTTTAACATTAGCTTATGTAACATGCTCCAAGTAAGTGTTCGGCGAGAAATTTTATTGTTCCGTCATTATAGGTGTTTGTGATGTGATTCATCGATACTACTATTGTACTGCTATTAAGGAATCCATGTGTGATTCTACTGTGAGTTTCCCCGAAAGTGTCAGACTTTATTATTCAAATCAAATTACATAACCAACTGCAAATAAATGACTTCCTTTGATAAGTTTGAACGAATGAAGAGAAGTAGGGGTGTCGCAACAATGTTAATGAATACAGAATAAGCTTTGCTCGCTGTTGGTTTGAACTGCCTGTCACCTCCCGCCACTTTCATCTTCATTCGATGTTATTGATATTGAATACCGTATACAGCGAAACATTATCTGGCAACAAAGTTATATAATTAAGCGATACATTTTTGTTTATAAAACTATTGATATTGTTACGCATACTTTTCCTTGGCAGCGTGCGTTCCAACAAAATTCTCCTGTGCTACCACAGAGTTCGCCATAGTTCATCTTATTTTATTTCATTGATAAACGTGTTAAATTGTCTTATCAAATTGACATCAATCAAATAGTGCTTCGTCAACAGCCATCGAACAATGACGTATTGACGCAACCGTGTCACTTAGCAATATTGATGTCTAGTGTGATGCTTGACTGCAGTCTGAATACCTGTTAATCTGCTTCACCTGCTCCAGCACAATTTGCTTCTCCGTTAATTTCTTTTGTTTTTATGGATGGTATGTTTTGTAAGAAGGTCAAGCTTCGCGAATGCGAGTGATAATAGCTTGCGGTAACCTAACTCAACAGTTTTCCGACGAGATTAACCCAATTTTAGCTGAAAAGTCTACTGCTTTCTTAGCTATGAAACGTGCAGAATAGATGCAGCAATTGCTCATTCAAATGGATGAATGCATCGAATATTTTGTGAGGCATGATGACATATGTCCATTTTTAAACTTGGTATCCACTTTTTGAGCATGAATATTACATTATTATTTATGGAGCTATTATGAGTACTGTTCAAAGTACATTATTATAGTACCTTTATTTGAAGTCAACAAAACACAAGGTTATTCATTCGTTTGACGCAATTACAAAACACAGCTTGCACATTTGTTTCGCAACATTGCAGCGACACTGCAAATCATCTCAAACAATCACAGTCAGTACAGTGAGGATATCCTCGTCTACACGCAGCATTCACATGCGGAAGAAGAAGAAAAGTTCATAGCTGGGAGTAGGGAGAAGGGGATCCAGCGATCGCATGTTTCTCCGTGTGTCGAAAAGACAAGCAGGTTGGTCGGCAGCAGACAACACTAAAAGCGGACAAAGACTGGGAGGTTGGACGTAATGTCCAAGCAATGAGTCATTACCTCAATCGTATCGTCGTAGTCATGGCCACAATCGTAGCGCCATGGTGTTTTTGGATACACACATGTATGTATGTCAATCACTGGTCAAAATCAAAATTAATTGAAATTAAAATAAGCGCAGGGACTGACGGTGAGTGACACCAATGACGAAACGCAGAAAGCTGGGGATACAAGTCCGCGATGCAAGAAAAAGAAAAATAGACGAAGAAGGCTCAAAGCAAGCGAATCATGATGTGTTAACCCTAAAACAGGACGAGAGGGAAACCGACCTCACTCGCTATCTACAGTCGGCAAAGTGACTTGCTATTATTTAGCAATAGATGCCCTTGTGAATGAATGAATATGTTAATGGTAACTTCATATTTACGTTGTCAGTTGTCTACTAGTGATTTGAATTGATTAAGATGCTTAATTTTGTAACAAATTGACAAAATCTCGATTTTCAAAAAACTTCATTTTAAAGGTTAAATATTTGACTTTCCCATGGGCCAAGTTTAGCAAAATTTGGTTTGCTTATCAGAAAAACGTGGAAACTGAAAGTCACAAATAATTGAGTCGTGGTTATTATGATTTGGAACAATTTCACAAAATGTGTAGCCCTCCCCCGGGGAAAATTGCTGTTTAAACCCTGCTATCACTACCTAGAAAACTATCACTTATCATAGTTACCACGACTTACATCACGAAAAAGTTGAATATTGACATTTAAAGTGACATTTCTCTCATAATCAAATTTATTTGTATTTTTTATATTTAAAAGCATTCTCCCCAAATGGTAGATGTTGATAAGTCGGAAGGCATTGTAGCCTCAGCTTTATCACAGCTCAATAAGTTAAAATCGCTTTGGTGGCCGCAGTTGCTGGGTTTCGTGTGTGGTCACCTGAGGAGGTGCCAGCACTCTCTCGAAGGGCTAGCTGATCAAAATCTCGTCAAGAATGACCAGCGTGCGACGATCGTTCCAACTGTCCTAGCGTTTTGCTTTGAATTGGACGAAGGTGTAAGGGTTGCTCAATTTTCACTTCTTACTATTATATAGCCAGATATTATTAGCAGATACTATTATGTATTAGCCAGATACTTCATAATGCCGAAGCGATTGATTCATTTATATTTACTTAACAACGTTTCTTGTGATTTATAATCTGAAATAGAAGATGAAATCAATGCATACGTCCTGAGCAAAATTTTTCTGAATAAAATGAAGACTTGTTGAAATGTGCTATCACAAGACAGACAGTGGACGCGGTTCTTTATTAGCGGTTCTGCATCATCGATCGTAAACATAGCTAAATAGGAAACATGAAAAATGCAGTAGCATTAAAACAAAAATGACGGTCAACTATTATTGACTAGTGGAGAAATGGGAAGGATGTTGAATCGTATATTTTCATAAGTAATGGCAGTAGGCGGGAGGACCATACCTAAGAAATTTTCAAAACCAAAGTTTTCTCTCCCGAAGTATTTATGCCACAACAATTACAAATTAGATAAAGTAGATACAACTTCATACATTTTCTCAAATTCTGGTTTGATCGGTTGCGTAGTATCTCATGTGGTCTCTCAAGTTGCAATTGGCAGTTAAGAAGCTTCAGCGAGAGATACGAAGGTCGAAATGCTATCTATTCAAAGGTGAAACGTCTTTGACCATAACCCGCGTAATGTGCCTGCTGATAATATCAAGTGTCCTTACGTTGTATAGGTGACAAGCGATTGAGTTCCAATACCTTCCGCCGTGAACTGAACTGTTTAGTCGCTCAAGGTGAATTGAGGTCATGGTTTGCCGCTAGAATGAGTGGCTGGTTTTTCGCGGATCAATCATCTGCGTCTATTATTCTCATCTCATAGAGAATATGCTGAACAAATTACATGTACTCTGTTATGTCTGGTACTGAATCCCGGCTTCAGGAAATCCAAAAAGAATCAAGACGAAATGGTGAACTAAAAGGAGAAGTGCAGATATTTATATTTTAATCAGACGTGACACATGCATCTCAGGTGTAGTGAGTAATATATCAGACAAATCGACGTGAAAAGGCGATGGACGGCGAATGTCCATCAATTGTACTGTACTTCTTTTTTACGTGAAATAGCTAACGATTTAGACTTCGGGGAGTTTTTCCTTGATCAGAAAAAGTTCACCACTTGAATTCGAAACGACTTATGCCTCATAAAAACAAAAGCAATTCTAGCGATTATCGATAAGCTTCAAAAAGGAATGATAATTACATATAGATCGGTCGAGATTGTAAAGAATCTCTCAACGAGAAGTCATGCGATACAAATGATGATCTGATGCGAATCGAATATGAGCGAGCCGATAGTTTCTGAGATCACTATATAATTGTGTTGTGCTCATTTACCGAGTCATCCAAAGTGAAATTTGCTTCGTCTCTCCATAACATTGTTTTAGATTGATCATAATTGACAATGAAGTCACAGAAGTCTAAATGCTTGATTTTGTCATCGGATTGTATTGGCTGTAGTTTGTAAAATTGCAATCGGAATAATCGCTTTAACGAAAGTATGTGTTCAAGCACTCAATCAATCTTAGTGAAAGATTTATGGTCACGCCGAAATGAAACAGGTAAGCAATAATTAGCGGTAAAATAGGCTGGCATGCTGGCTGGCTAGCATGCAATAGGTCTATATCTACGCACCAAAATTTTAGCCTCGATGCAATAACATTGAATTGTAATAAAATTTATGTTCAAGTGAAAAATGATGAAGCATGATTAATTTCCTTTCACTAATGTATTTTTTGTATCAAATTACTGAGAACATTGTTTTAAACATTCGATCTAATAGTTGTAAGTTGTGCAAGTCCTGCTATGACAGTAATATAAATTGTGTGAAGTATTAATAAGAATGTCAATACCCATTGATGTCTTAGCTTCGGAGGTCTTTTTCCCGCCAATAATATTTATTAGCATTAATTCATCAAATTATCTGGACACATCGTTGTCTTAGATTTAATATTGTCGAATTATATTGGAAAATCGTTTCATGAAACTTATTGACTTAAATAGTACCGTAAAAAATGGTCACCTAATCCTGTTCTCATTTACCTTATTCTGCTGACGTCATTCTGACATGCACGGTGAATTTCGCAATAACATCTTACAAATTCTATTTGTCATTGATGCAGTCTTTTCAGCTTGTATATGATCGAGATATGACAATGATTGAATGTCATCATTCTCAAAATTTGATTTCATAACCGTCACTGCCGTTGTTATTTTTATTTGCAATGATCTACTAATAATATTAGTATAGCGTGTTTATTCATCAAGATTGAAAATCAAATATAACTAACACAAGTGAATCAAGTAAAAATAGCAAATTTGTATCTGGGCATGTATTTGAAGACACTTTTTGGCGTAGAGTTCGGTAAACAGTGCGTTGCAAAGTGGAATAAATGAGTAATCTCTCCGTTCGGACTTCACGATCGCTAGACTTGAGTGATCAGAAAATGTCAATCGCTGAGTACTGAGAAAAAGCAAAATACTGTCAGAACGTAAAAAGTGTTCTGAATTCCTTCATAGCCATAGACTGACGTCAATCGGATAAGAATGAAAGGGGAGTAATCACAATTATTTCCACAGATTTCCATGAGAACTTTTCCTGATGGCTTCTATCCTTTGAATTTCTTCCTTGATGATGCCAACAAAGGGTCAATCATATTACAAGAAGCTAAAGATACTTTTTGCTCCGTAATCAGATCAGTTATTCTTTGAATAATATGCAGCTGCATGCTTAAGGATCCTTAGGGGGATATCAACTTTGCGAGCCGCAAGTTTGCAAGTACGGTACTTTCTATGTGCTGATCCCATCTTATATTGCCTTGAGACGACAGTCCTAAAATTCGCATCGTAGTGCATAATATAGAGTCAGATAGATTTGTGAGTTGCGTACGTAAATAGGAAACTAACGCATCACTTCCATTCCTCAATATGCATGTATTTGAGGATTCCATTCGATGCTACAGAAATGCTGTTCACCATTACTAGTGAATGTAATCTTCACGTGTAAGCAGGTGAAACAATTAATTTAATCAGCTTAATTGCTGCGTAGCTACTGCGGCAGAATTTTCAATCCTAACCTGGTGGTCAGATCGAGGTGTACAACATGTATATATTTTAATTAGTAAGCTGTGGAAAATTTCAGCTATAAAATGAAAATGTCAGACGCTTTCCGTTGCCTCTATAGTCGTTCAAGAGAGTTTCACAAGTCCGGAATTCTGTGAAGCATTATCATTTTCAACCCTTTTATGAAATACTCGTCTCGACCGACACTCGATTAGTCATCTACTGAAGATTTCATTGTTTGTGCCATTTTGATGACTTTACACTGTCGTTGTGCCAAGAACCACACTTCTATAAAATCACCAACATATTATTCAAAGCATTTGGTATGACGCTGCTGAACATCACGTTCCTGTAAATATGTCGATCTTGAAAAATGCAGTTGTTCGGTCATTGCACAGATAGCTATACTACAGTTAAATTGAAGCGGATATATCACAAAGGTTTCGCTATTGAAAGCTGCAAAGCATATTTGAAATTTCAAAAAATAATGTTCTCTCCTTTCTGATTTTAACGACGTTTTATTCACGTGATAAGTAAACAGCGGACCAACGGAAGTTCCCGACGCGCCTCTTTTGTCAGGACTGTCTCACCATGAAATCTCATTTCGTGATAATGGTTCAATAATATTTGCGACAATTTGGACATTTTTCGAAAACTTGGCATTTTCCAAACCTATTTCAATAATTAGCAGTCAAGGTATGTTTCCTCAACTAAGACCTCAATATGTTGCCTCAACTAAAGGCATGTTTCCTCCCGCGAACTGCGTCTGACACTTCTATTAGTACACAATTTAAGTGAGTAAAGCGTCGTAAATCCTAAGGGAGAGAACAATTTTTTAAATTTCAAATATGACAAACGTCCCGTTCTGAAGAACCTTCAAGTTATTTGAAGCATCACAATGATTCTTAGCTCTCATATTACCTCGGCGCAGCATAATGCCATTTATTTAAAGTTATGATGTCCAAGAAAGGCAGCCGTGCAAGAAACTGAATGCTCTGAATACTTTCACAGTTGCACAACTGTATCACAAGTCGTCAGTTAGCATTCCCTCAAGAATATGTTAACTACCACTTTATGCATTACTTGCTGAAAATATGCGATTATGGTTCAGGGACTGACTTATTCAATTAATATTATTACTTTGAACACGC
The DNA here is from genome assembly GCA_907163375.1 of Prostheceraeus crozeri. NCBI lineage: Eukaryota > Metazoa > Platyhelminthes > Polycladida > Euryleptidae > Prostheceraeus > Prostheceraeus crozeri. The sequence continues at coordinate 118,328 of CAJQUW010002969.1, read as the reverse complement.
AGTTTGACGTGAGAAGTCAGAGACACGTTCTCTTAAGAAGCGTGTACTACTGAAGCCGACCGCTATTGTATTATTGAGGTGTGCCAGCATGTGCCACTTTCAACAAAAAAGCTTTTCTAAGAATAGAGTTCAAAAGCACAAGTGATAGCTCCGCAAATATTAATCGCCTTGCAGGTTTTGTTGCAAAATAAATCAAGTGCTTCCGCATACTTCAATATTGCATCTACTGAATAGAAATCGACTTCATACAATCATGATTCTCGCCTTTGTAATCTAATCGCGAATAAACTGATAAAGAGCCATAAAAAGTTCCATGATTGAAGGGCGTGTTATGATTTCAGCTTATTTCCCCCTAAATTAGCAGAGTGCTGCAGTTGGTTGGTGTGGGACAAATTATATGCTTCAAGTTCGGGATGAGAGTGTTCGTACTTTATTGACAATACATTACTTGACACACACGTCTCATGCTTGATTGACTTGTTTTTGCGCTCCGAAATCAGCATCCGTAGCACTAAGTATTATGATGTTTTTCAAAACTCAGAGCGTGTATAATCTGTACTGTAATTGCGTTTCAGAGACACTAAAAATTGAATTCAGTCAGTCTACCTGTTCAAACGCATATATTCTGTGTTGTCGTGTACAAATGATTGACAGGTCAATCAGAGGGATTGATTAGTCATGCTATTTTAATCTCAATCGAACTAATCGATTTAATGTATGTAAATCGCAGATAATTTTTTCTCAAAATAAGAACGTTTAATTGAAGATTGAGTGAATGCAAAAGACTTTCCCATAATATGAGAAATTGTCAAGTTTTATTTGCTTTCTTGCTACATGTGCCTAGAAATAGAAGTCTCCTGAGAATGTAAGACTGAATTCATAATTGATTGTCTTCAGATGCAGTTTCCTACAGAAAATAATTTGACTTATTTTTTGAACTTAGCTACATAGTTTTTATCAGATAAGGATCAGAGAGGAGCATATCGACTATGCTGAATGAAATATACTACTCGATTTTGTTTATCAAGCTGCTCAGAGAAGAGACGCATGCAAAACAGGTACAATGAATTTGTTAAAGGATTCTAATTTATCTCGGGACATTCTTTTGAACTTTGTTTTCTTCATTGAAATTTATAATATATAATATCATTGAAATACTTCCAATGAGGCAATGTTCCCATCGATTTGTTACATATGAATATAATTATCCATCGAACAGTTTTACTCAACAAAAAAACATAACTAGCACGTTAACATAATAACTACCTGATAGTTTCTTCATATTGAAATAGATGCGTTTTGAGAAAGTTACAGCAGTTAAGCCTTAAAAGTGCCAAAATTTAGATTGTCGAAAAAAATTTTTACAAAGTAGGCCATATATTTGCCCTTCCAGTGATCGGACAAATTCAACGAAATGGCTTTTAAGGCAAATGAGAAAATGCGCTGCAACTATAAAAGCGACTAAAGTCCAGGTCAAACGGTCAATTTCCAAAAGGTCCAGCGCAAGAATGTGACGACACTGTGGTGAAGGAATCATCCTCATTATGTATTGATTTGAAGGTCGCATGCCCAACAGTGCCGATAATTATTTTACACACGTCTGCGTTGTATGTTGATTTGCGAAATGTACATGCCAATGTATTTCAGTGTAACTACACAATGATTATCTTTAGGCAAGTCATTGTTCATAAAAATATTTGCTTCTATAGTACCGGCATATTTGTGGTAGGTGGCTGGTTTTGATGTACTGATCAAACCATGGTGAATGCTGGATATATGCTGAATAAAATCAAATTGGAACATCTACGTGTAACTGACACACAACACATTAGTTAATGTAACGAAGATGCAAGACAACAAAAGTATGAGGTGAGGAAATATTATATAAAATGATAGACTAAAAGTAACATTAAAAAATGAAATGAAGAAAGGAAATATAAAGTCACCACGGAAGACTGAGGGACACAAAAGTGTTCTGGACTCATCTCAAAACATGAAGATTTGTTCTTAGCATGGCTTACAATGGTGAAGTAAGTCTTTGCAACACCCACATTTTTGTGGCATATCTGTCAATGCCTTGTATGACATTAGGGGGCTCCTTCTTTGATCTTGAAGAACTTCATTGTGTATCTCATCATTCCGTTGTAACTTACTTTTTCCCCTTCTTTATTTCTTTTTCTGTTTTTTACTTTTAATTTATTTTTTCCTCTGTATAACTACTGTTATTTGAGTTGGCAATGAATTCCTTTTATCGCAAATGAGATCTCGTGTGTTAAATGTCATTTTCATTAAATCAATTATAATTAATCCATCACCGCCTGTCTGTTCAAGGTATTCGATACAGCCCATTGGTCAACAAAGACGAAGTGATGGCCCTCGCCTCACTGATGACTTACAAATGCGCCACAGTGGATGTACCGTTCGGTGGTGCGAAGGCAGGTGTTTGCATCGATCCCAAAAAATTCTCCGTCAACGAGTTGGAGAAGATAACGCGCCGCTTCACTGTCGAGCTCGCCAAGAAGGGATTCATCGGACCTGGTGTGGATGTTCCTGCACCTGATATGGGAACTGGAGAGCGGGAAATGAGTTGGATCGCTGATACGTACGCTAATACACTGGGTAAGATAATATTCTTATATCACAGATAGGAGAATCATGATGATCTTCGAGCGATGTTTGTGTAGTCAATCTTAGTGACCCATTAATATCAACAACACCAATGACGCCTGGAAAATTTTCACTCGGATTTTTCAGATCTAGCGATAACTATAGATATTCTGATGATGCATTCACAAACTACAACATCAAACTACAACAACTTTATCTACAACATCAAAATCTGTTCCATGTGTAAAACGCAATTTTCTTTAAGCAGCATTTTGATGAAACTTGGTTCAATAATGAGTTCTATTGTAATTCCTGTTGTTGATGATTAAACAAAATTCCTCGTTAGAACTTGTTTCATTATTATTGTAACGATATTTCAGAGTCATGGCTGCATTCTGGTTGCATGCGATAATAAAATTAAGCTAACTAAGTACATACAAACAGGTTATAGAAATTTAAAATACCATGTAGGCCTACACAGAAATGAGAAAATCAGAGTATGAAAATCGGTTAACTTCATCTTTTGCTGTTTATAGATGGCTTCAAATTCTTGATATTCACAACATCGCGAAATCTAATGCACACTTCTGAGCGATGTGAGTAGTATCATTGTTTTCTTAGAGAATCAGCCCACATTCGCCCTATCAGCTCTGTTTTAGCTCATGCCTTAGCATGCCTTGTGAACATGCCACTTCGTCATATGTCATTTTCAACAGTGACTGTGACTACAACTTCTCCGTCCGATCGAGATTTCATGACCAGATGTGGAATCGAAGACTTCGTCGCTTCAATTATTTGTTTTGACTTGGTTGGAATGGGTTGAATTGGGCGGAAATGGTGAATCTCGACTCCGTGAGTGTCGTAACAACTCCGTCAACTGCTCGGTTGTGTTGTTTTCCCACCGATCCAAAGTCTCCAGCGATGCTGCAATCCGATCCAGCATCATGCCTTGAGTCGGCATTCGGAGAACCCAACTAGCCGAGATTTTGTGCATGCCGATAGCCAATCTTTTCGGTGATGACTGAATGGACGGAAGTGACACCGCATCTTATCTTTAGAGCTTAAGACACTTGTCGAATGATCACCCTTCGATCAGCCTATGTAGCATTCTAAACTAAGTTTTCCTCCTCTTGAGAAGTAGAAACCTTGCCTATCGTTTTGTATAGTCTGTTACAAATGTACAAATACTGTCATGCATGATCAAATAGTTTTGTCACATCAATGCTCCAAATATGAAAATCAAAATCATTTCATATCCATTTATAGGTCACGGTGACATTCATGCACATGCTTGTGTTACTGGAAAACCTATCTCTCAAGGTGGAATTCATGGTCGAATTTCTGCTACCGGTCGAGTAAGTTGCAATTTGAGACAATTTGCTAGATTTAAGCCTAAAATGACTGCATCTTATTCCAGGGTGTATTCCACGGCATCGAAAATTTCATCAATGAAGCTACTTACATGGGAATGATTGGACTTACTCCAGGATTCAATGAGAAGACTTTCATTATTCAGGTGAGATCAGTATACGTATGTGATAACGGTCCTCAATTTGCGTATAGAAATTTTGTGTAATCATATTCATGCGTTAAGGTCATGGAAAGACTGAATGGTACCCGTGAACTTAAGCTGACAGAAAAACTGATTAAATCCAGACATGGCAGTTGACAACTACTTATACTAGGGCGTCAACTGAAAGCGTCAGCAAACTGCTATGTGTATGCGTACAATTCTGTCATTGTTATCGATTTCTCTGTAAGTGAATACATGGGTAGGTTGATGATAAGATACGAACGTTACAAAACTCTCACCTCTTAAAACAGAAAGATCATACAAAGAGAAAAATCAGCGCGAACACGACTGAATGAGTTTGACAAATTTTAGTTTTGAAATTTAGATGAACAGTTTAATGCGACGGATCAGTTGACGATGCAAAAAATATTTCGAAGTATTTATATAAAAAAACGTCGCTGAGATCGGGCCATATGAATATAATGGCGGCAACGAAATGGTGAGAAAGAAAGAAAAACTTAAATTTATCAGCCAGTTGATGACTGACAGGTCCTTCGACCTCAACATGCAGCATGTATTCCAACGATCTCCTATCTATGATCCACAATCCCCTAGCTGTATGTAAAATGTAGTCTTCCATTTCTATAACATTTTTCTATGACTCCACTGATCATTTTGAATTTTTCCCAGGCCCTTCTATGTAATAGGCCTTTCTATGGTCTATTCTTTTGTATAAAAAAATTCCTGAGGAAGAGTAGGAGCTCAATTTTTGACTTCCACTCGAAACCAGTCGAATTATATTCATATTGCCCGATTTCAGCGACGTTTTCTTTTATAAATATTTCGACAAATTTTAGCTATGACTTATTATTTAATAATCAGTCAATAGGATGTCCACATCACTTGGAAATGAGTCATGCATTCACTCGCATTCCATTTGTACTGTCGACGTGGCCTAGTGAAGAAGGTGAGAACTTGTCTCAACCGCGGACTTCGGTTCGTTTCATGGGTTAGGCCACTGTGGTCGGAGAATCAAGGTTGTTGATGTAGTTTATTGACTTAATAGTTGTCATTCTCTCGCAATATCCAGAACAATGAGATGCGATTGTGGTAAAGCATTTTTGATAACGTACGATGTTCCCACTTCGTCTTCAATTATTTTGTCTCCATCAATTCATTATTTCGGCCATACATCGCATAATTGGAGATCGCGGAAGTGCCAAACTCACCATAGATCGGTCAAAAAATGATACAACAAGCAGGTGAACAAGGTTATTTTTGCAGATGACTTACTGAATTTAGAACATACTGGACGAGTAAACTTTACTCAACGAGAGAAGTATTCTATCTCATGTGCTGGATAAATTGTCAGTGTTGCTGAGCTGCTTGCACTTAAATGGTCATTCCCAGAGCGGCGTTGTTGCATTAAGGTCAAGTATGGAATCAAAGTGCACTTACAATCTCATTATGTGTATTGGTTGTTATGGAGATGTTTGCATCATAATTGACATAGTTATTGAAAGAATCTAGTCTATCTTTACAAACAACTTTGCTATCGCCAAGACTTTAGTCAGATTTATATAAGTTTGAATAAACAAGACAGAAGCTTGTGATTGTAAGATGCTTTATAATAGTGAACTTGATTCAGTATGGATCCATAGAGCAAGCAAGCTGTCAAGATTATTAATGCATATGTTGGGATTTTCCTGAAATTTTCACATCTGAGAAGCTGACTGCCTAGGCTCTTAATGGGAATTCTTCTTCGGTTTTCAAACATTGTGATTCAGGGGTGGGCATCCTTTCCTAGTCGCTGGCCACATCATGGTGCAATGAACTTCGGAGGCCGCAACGGTGTCGTCATTTGAGCATAAAAGTTGGTTAAAATGTGATGTCGGACATCTGATTTTTTGGTGTAAAAGCACGTTGTATTCATAGATTTGCAACAACCCTTTATTTGAGGTGCAAAATACTATCTCTTTAATGAAAACCTGACATCATAAACTTGAAAAAAATACATCGCGCATCCTATTATATTCTATTCTGAAATTGACGGAAATATTCGCCTGCAGTATTTTTCCTGTGGAAGAAATTTTCAAAACGCAGGCATTTGGTCGCCCCTGTTGTAAATGCTTAAGTATAGTTGCTCTGTATCATCTTAAGATTTGTGTTTATGGCCATTGATAATTTAAGCAAACTATACTGTACCATTCTCTGAAACAAACTGATGGCTAGCAGGTTCCTAACTTGAAAGATGCTTTTCAATTATTAAAACTGGTATGAGCAAAATGCAGAAAATTTGATTGTGTTATGTTGAGGACTACTTCATTCGTCATTGCAATTAACGGAAGTCAAGTAAAGTCATCTTTTTCAAATTTGGGTTATATGATGGTTGTCACAGCGATGAATTGGTCGCTCTCTTTTTGCAGGGCTTCGGCAATGTGGGACTTCACAGTATGCGATATCTCCATAGAGCTGGTGCGAAATGTGTTGGTGTTGCAGAGGTGGACGGTCAAATCTTCAATGCTAATGGCATCGACCCTCGAGAGCTGGAAGATTGGAAACTGGTAATTACACACTCTTCATTCCGTGCTGTTTTCATAAAAATACATTTTTGTATGAGATTTGATGGTTATCAAAATGTGTTAAAAGCGAAAATCAAAATTTGGTAAAATAGAGTCTTTCAAGAAAAAGAGATTGACGCTATTAATACTTCGAATTGCTGAATTGCTAGAATCCATACCCCGGTATGGTATGAGAAAATTTTGCATGTGTGTTAATGGTTATGTTCATTTATATGTGCGTTTTGTGCTTTTCTGTCAAAAGAAATATCGAGATCGCAGAAGCATGCGAATCGCTATATAGACATGATATCCACTCTAAAGTAAATATCAATCATACATAATTATGGGGAGTTGGTGTCAATTCCATCCTTTGTGTCTCCTGTAAGAAATGGTGTCACAGGAAATGTGCTCGTCTGCGAAAGGTGACAGGAATTGCAAACTTTCGCTGTCCGACTTGCATGGGACACAATGACATACCAGAGGACGACTCCTTGAGCTTTGACGGCCTCTCCGTAGAGGAAGTACATGAGTTCTGCTATTTGGGTGATGTGCTTAGCTGCGATGCAGTAGATGAGAAGGCGGTGGGGTCCATAATTTCGGCAGCATGGTTGAAATGGAGGGATCTTAGCAGCCTGCTGTGCAATAAAGACATCCCAATAATGTGTAGAGCGAAAGTGTACGAAACGTGTGTGCGATCAGTACTATTATACGGAGCGGAAACCTGGCCAGAGACTCAGCAACAAAGAAGCCGACTTGAAATGTGTGACCAGAGGATGCTGCGCTACATGATGAAGATCAAATAGAGAGACCGGGTCACTAATGACGATGCAATGGGAATGTGCGGGCTGACACACCTGAGGAACCGAATTCAACAGAGGAGGCTTCGATGGTTTGGTCATGTCAGGAGAGCGGAAGAGAAGGTCATCGGGAGAGTGGAATCCATGAAGGTGGAGGGAAAGCGCCCAGTTGGAAGACCAAAGAAATCATGGCGAAACTGCGTTCAAGAAGACCTGGATGCCCTCAACATCAGCGAGCACCTTGCCCAAGATTGGGACCAGTGGAAGCGAGCCATCAAACTCCGTCCAACCTCAAGCAATGGGACAAGAAGGACGTAAAACGAGAAGTGAAGTGAAGTGAGTGACATAATTATATAGAGCGGGCAACTTAGCCCAATATATTCCACTCAAATTGGATTATTCAAAATGAAACTTCTATCCTGAACTATTTCAAATTTTTTGTTCAATTTGTATCTCTTTTTTCCTGAGGCACCAGCGTTTGCTTAACGTTCGCATGGCACAAGCCAAGTTCAAGTGACGCCTTACCCTCCAGACCACATCTCGTCTTATCAAGGAATATAGGGTGAATGACGAACCTCTCACTGCTGTTAGACAGACTGGCATGGTAAACTTTTGCGAATAAGCCAGACGTTGAAGACATAAATGATGTAACTTCATAATTCCATGCAAGCGACAAAAATATTCAATTAAAATAATAATTGTTTAAATTCTAGATCATTATACTACTATGGATCATGAAAGCAAAGTTCGAAAAGCATTTGTAACTTTTTCAGCACAATCATTGAGCAGTAAGTAGACTCATGCTCCGCGAAAATACAAGCTCACTTGTCAAGACTTAGATGAATTAATGTTAGCGCAGAAATAACAATGCACTTCGATCTACACAAGGGACATAACTACCAGATTCCCAGCATGATGCAACATATTGGTCCTGCTTATTTTGAACTTTTCTTTCTTGGGATGGGAACGAACGAGGTCGATCTTCAAGAGAAAGAACTTCGTCGTTTGCAAACTTACTTCCTCAAATACGTGCTACAGGGGTTTGAAGGCTCACAAGTCACACTGATTCAGATGAAGACTGATATTATGTAAGTAGACTTTATCTAAGTAGTTGGGCACTTCACCGATACAGAGGTTGTATGCTGTCGGGCTGCTCCAAACGCTCCTTCAAAACTGTGGCATTTACTCTGAGATTGCCACCACTGTTTAGCGGTAACACGGACGATTCTACGTAAGCTTCCAAATGAGTTCTGTGTTTTACCGGAGACACATTCTTCAGCAATAAATTTTCTACCGCCTGAGGATGTAGCATCTTCTTGTTTTTCAAATGGAACAGTATTTCCTCCGTGAATCGCGTTCATTGCTTGGAGTGCTTCAACATGAAGGAGCTGAAATATTTGTCAGTTGAGATATTAAAAGAAAATACCCGCAAACCTATAATAACGTCACAACATGAGAAAAACCGAGAAAGAACCTTCAAATGACATCAACTGCGTTCTTTTACAAGAATTTTCATCCATGTCACTGACGAGCCATGAGTGATGCCAGGGTTTCTCTATGGAAAAATAATTAGATCATTTTAATTTCAACAAGCGAAAATGACCAATATTCCGTCTAACGAAGTGCGGTTGCAATTCGTTAGCGAGTTATTCACTCATCAGACACGTTTCTCAACCCGTTCGAGGAGGTTAAGACGTGTTTGCGGAGCGCCGGTTCACAAATGGCAGCACTACTCTATCAGAGGACAAATAGTGGACTTGTAAAGATGGCAGACAGTCTGTAGTGGAAGATAGCTGTTGGCACGATAGAGACTGTCAATGCATTGAGCTGCCTGCTTGCTTCATGACAAGTCTTTGGCAACCGTCAGTCCAAGGAAGGAGATGGAAGTCTTGCTTTCTGATCTTATCATATCTTAATGCTATGTTGGTCATTATCTCCTCTCATGGTCATCGTCTAAAAGCAGTAGCAATTCATGAAATTCTGTATTTTCGATGAGCATGCGAGCATAACTTAATTTAATGCACAAAACTCATGTTGATGAAGTTTCAAAAGCCTCAGTCAGAGCATTGTTTATAGGATGATAATTAGCATTATGATCTATAATCTGAGGAAAATACATCAGGCTGTCCAGTGCGTCATTTTTTTATTAACATATCATTTTATTTCATTTTTTTGCTGCTGCTGTCATTTTTTTCATTTTTTCTTCGAAATCATGCATTCTCAAATAGATTTTCGTAAATTGCCGACTACTAGCCTAGTTCAAAATTTATCCTTAGAGATATCAGCTCTCCACTTTTTGGATTTTATGATTTTGTTGACTAATGCACTGAACTCCAGATGTCGTATAACTTGATGGAGAATCACTAAACTTCCGCAACACTTTTTTGGGCTATTCATTATCATATGGGCGATTTTAATAAATCAAAGAACCACAGGAAACATCCTGTAATAATTAACAACAAATGTGGAGTGTAGACATATTTCATTGTATTTCCCTTCGATGATTTTCCTTCTTGTCATTTCAGTCAGTTAAAAAATACCTGAGGTCAGTATTTTGTTTTTGTTGTAAATACTGCTCGGATGATTCCACTTGAATTAGCCAAACATTGACTTCGGACCTATGTTCTATGCAACCAAGTCCGTGTATGCAACACATAAAACAAGAAATAAGAGGACAATTTTGCTTTATTCGTGTGACTTTGTTATCATCGTTCAACAAGTGTGATTTTTTTGTTATCATCGTTAAATTAGTGTGACTTTAAATACAAAATAGTGTTTGAATTAAATACAAAACAATCTGGACATAAAAAGAGCAGAGATTGGATCGAAGCGAAAGTGTGCATTCGAGAAACTTATGAACAATGTTAAAAATCGAAAGATGTGAAGCCATGAACTATATTTGCAATTATTCATGAATTGATTGGTTTTGTTATTCTATCACCAATGTTTTTATTTTGACTGGATGTGGAGCATGTACAACTTACGTAGGTAATGTTAAGTGAGACATCGATATCTAAAGATGGTAAACAGTGATGTATAATTAATGATGCATTCATTGTATTTATTAAATCTTTGCATACGAGTACACAATTTTGATATGTACGATTTTTTAAACCTTTAAGATTTGCAGCGTATAATCTTTTGAATGATGACTGTCGGACATGTTGTTTGGATGGAAATGCTACAGGAGTCAATTGAAAATTTCATTATACTATTGCAATGATGAAAGTGATACGCTATATTGTTCGATTCTTAGTGGATACTTTATCATTTCTTTCATTTTTCCGCCCCCAAAATTCATTTTTTTCATTTTTTTCTTGAAAAATTCGTCATTTTTTCTCATTTTTTGACTTTCTATTCGGTAGACAGCCTGATACATGCTAAATATACTATCTATGTCGTTTGTGTGAAATGTGCACAGTGCGCGAACTTTTTAGACAAGCCAAATATCAAAATTTTGATCGAATCATTGTTTGATGCACAATTAACTGTGCAGTTTGCTTAGGATACATTCTTTATAGTGATATTTATTTAATTCCTTGTCATATCTCTCTTTTATGTTGAATTGATAAGAATTTTCATATTTGCCCTTACACAATCGAATCCTTATGCGAATTACCATGCATTAGTATCTAATTCTATTACAACATGCTGGTATAGGGAAGAGTGGGGAGATATGAGCCGGCGGGAGTTATGGGCCACCCCTCTATACACTAAACTATCCAACCTGAAATTTATTTTTCAAGTGTACATGAACGAAAACATCGTAACTAAGTACATAAGAAGTTTCTGAGCGAAATTTTATTTTTCTCTGTTTTTTTGAGTCAATTTACTGTTTTTTCAAAAATCGACTGCTCTTTTTGCACAAGTGTTTTTTCTTCTAGCATAGTCATGCTTGGGTACAAATTAACAATTTGACTGTATTAACATAGCTTTGGTGATCATCTTCCAAAAAACAAAGGTCAATAGCATGAATGTATTACGTATGTATGTTATCCAGCTGTTTTTATAATTATACTGTTGGTGGGGAGTTATGGGCCACCCCTCAACTCGCTGCTGGCAGTTCGCAGCTGGCACCAAGCCAATCCCGCGAGAATCCTCAGCATTCACGATGTTGGACCACTGATCAGCGGTGCCTTTGGTAAGGCCTTCACAATCCCTACCATCATAAATGGGTTCAAGAAGACCGGAATTTGGCCTCGCGACCGTCACGCATTTTCTGATGATGACTTTTCCCCTGCTCAGCCGACTGACATCGCCATTGAAAGTCAAAGTGGCGCGGCTTCTACTTCGACGTCTGTGATCACGGACGATACCCGGTTGGTTTCGCCACAGGAACTTCGACCCTTGCCAAAGCTGGTGCGGAGTGCTCCACGGGAACGGAGCCGGTCCAACAGGCGGCGTCCCGTTGTCCTCACGTCCTCGCCAGTAAAGGTACAGATGGAGCTAGCCGCGAAAGATCAGCCAATTAGCAACATGAGCGCGAGCGACGAAGGAGTAGTTCCAGAAGCTACCGAGGAGCATGCCGAGCTGCATGACGACCCGCGACTTGCTGATTTCGCACCAGCTCGTATCAAGACAGGTGATTTCCTCCTGGTTTCTCTGCGGGGAGGGCGTCGGAATGCTCAAGCATTCAGATATGTAGCTCAAGCCCTGGAAAGCTACGACCCGGCTGATCCTTATTGGCTGCGGGTGCAGGGATACCGCTCCATGGATTCGTCGAAGACAAAGTTTCTGGTGTCTGAAAATGACGTCTTTGCTGTCAATATGAACGATATTCTTTCGGGCTTGCAGGCACCTGCGTTGCAGCCAGGGCGTGCTATTTGCTACGCCTTCTACGGCCCATTAGACACTTTAGAGGCCTAATAGACATCCTTATTTGATAAGACCTAGCTAAAACCAATTCATAATCATCGAGGGGCTGTGATACCAGCTTGTAATTTTTGTTATTTCTCATGCCTTGCTGATAATAATAGTGTTTCACTATCCACCAATGTTTTGTCTCATTTTGGTCGTGACCTCTAGTGATGAGATACAGAATCAGTGTTGCGATTCGCGCGTGTTTACACGCGCGCGCGTTTTTTTGACAATTTGCGCGTGTAAGCGTGTTTTTTTCCATTTTTATCCATTTTGCGCGTTTTTTTAAGTTTTCGACTTCTATTTTTAATTTTTGATAATAGAAAACTTTGGTTCTAAAATATCAAAATCAAGATATCAAAATTTCAAATTACATGCAGTTTCTAGATAAGCCACATGTATAGCCTATCAAAGATCATTTAGGTTCATTAACATCTCACTCAATGGATAGCCTATAGGCCCACTGCTCGTATGCATCTACCACTTAAGGCACGTGTGTATTTGACTTGTCCTGAAAAATACCAAAGCTCTTACTATCTGATCTGCAAATTTAAGCTTTGTAAAAATTCGTTTCATCAAATATTAGCGATCATAGTTGCCATTTTGGCTTATTTGTAAGGAAATACATGTGTGCGTGTTTTTCGACCTTGCGCGTTTTTTTTACCCTACGCCAAGAATCGCAACACTGTACAGAATATAGGCCTACGACACATTATTTGGGGAATTTACTGAGTGTGCAGTGAGATTTTATACTTGTCATATCCGATTGTGTCTACTGATAGTGCACATTTAAAGCATTCCAGACATAGTTTATCTAAAAAGGTTCAATTATTTATTAGAGCTACAGTTTTCCCAGGGCAACCGTCCATCTAAACAGATATCAATACCGACTGGATTACCATTTTATCGAGATACTTTATTCAAAGCCTCCTTTCCTTTAGGTGAAGTCTTATATTTGACCGTTGTGTTATAATATTTGCATTGTCGCCCATAACACCCGACGACTTTTTAAAGTTGTAAATTCGTCTCTTTTCAGTAAATTCATTCTATAGCAAAGCAAAATGGTAATCTGAAGAAATGAACGTCTAGAACATTTAGCCCATATCCACAGCTATCGATTAGGCCTAAAAAGTTGATCATAGAGTAAGTTTTGTGGTTTCTACAAGCTGTAGCGCTAGGGTGACTCATAACTCCCCACTCTCCCCTACCCAAATTCTACCGACATCCCAATACAATGTCATAAGATTATAAACATCATTTACTGCTTCCATAGTGTATATATTCAGCTACATGTCATATTACATAAGTTGAAGTAAGCGATACTTCAATTAAAAACATTTCCTTTTTTTATTATTTCGTTCTATCAAATAATACCATGCCGTCCATTTGATTACCTTAATTTTCAACTTGAGTCAGAAAATGGTATATTGATGCAATAACATCAATTCCAACTCCTGAAATATGTGCCCAGGGCAATAGTGTGATATCAACTAGCTGCGCTTAGTAGAAATTTAGGAAATCTAGGGTTATTATCTCAACAATAGTCAAAATGTCAATATTAAGTCGGTCCTTCTCTGGCCTTCAGGATATCTTCTATGCGTTGCATCATAGATACAACCAGCTTCTTGCAATACTCTTCGTTAATTTCGGTGGTCCATGCTTTCATTTCTCACAACTTGCTTCTTCACCACAGCCCAGCAGTTTTCGGTGGGGGTTAAAATCTGGAGAATTGCCGGACCATGGTTGCAATACTTCGATGCCAGATTTTGATGGCCAGCCTCAAACAGACATTGCCGTATGGCATAGGGCGCCATCATGGTGGAGGATTTGGCATCCACGAACATCTAGCCATTTTGAAGCTTGTCTTCGAGTTTCTCACGGTGCAAGCTGCCTTTGATTGTCCTGTTATTGGGTAGAAACCAAAGGTCACCACGACCGCTTGCTGCTATGGTAGCCCGTATCATTACACTTTGGGATAGTTTCACCCGAGGGAGATTCTGGCGTGCGTCGGACCTGGCTCCTACGGACATTTGACACCGGCTGCGTCGGACATTTGTTGAGAATGAATATAATTGCTTTATGCTGCTGTCATCACGAAACATTTCCTTATGCCAAGTTGGAGTCTTCACCAAATGGTACGATTACTGACAGGAGATGGCACTTGTAACGATATAAACGTAGAGTAAGCAGTAGGATCTTCACAATACATCGAATCATCAGATCAGTCCTTCTAGAAGTCACACGTTTCTTTATTGCTCACTTTCTAGCACAATACCAGTTAGTTCAAATCTATGTTAGCAACGTTGAACATCTGATTTGTATACGTGGATCCGATGACAATTACCATATGTGTGTGCCCGTCTTCTCTTAATACTTTCGTCTGAGTGACGACCGCAGACGAAGTGTTTTTATTTCTTTCCATTTGGCACAACAGGATAGACCTTCTAGGCCTACTCAGCGAAATACAACGAGAGATGATTAGAATACCATACATTGTACGTATTGAGTGATAAAATTCATTTTCATGATAACGTCATCCAATCAGACTGCACGACTCTAGAAATCAAGAGTAATGAAATCTACCGGTAAAATACGAACACCGAATATTGCTATCAAATTCTGGTTTCAAAGTCTTGGAACCATGGCCCGGCAACTCTTCAGATTTGAACCCCATCGAAAACTGCTGGGCTGTGGTGAAGAAGCAAGTTGCTCAACGGAAACCCACTTCTCTCCATTATCTGAAGAGGACGGTAATGGAAGTATGGACCACCGAAATTAACGAAGAGTATTGCAAGAAGCTGATTGTATCTATGATGCAACGCATAGAAGCTATCCTGAAGGCCAGAGAAGGACCGACTTAATATTGACATTTTGACTATTGTTGAGATAATAACCCTAGATTTCCTAAATTTCTACTAAGCGCAGCTAGTTGATATCACACTATTGCCCTGGGCACATATTTCAGGAGTTGGAATTGATGTTATTGCATCAATATACCATTTTCTGACTCAAGTTGAAAATTAAGGTAATCAAATGGACAGCATGGTATGTGTCGATCACTGTGCGATGCCTGTAGAAAAAACTGATTCCATCTGTTGTAAACGCCATTTTGATACACCACGTCTTCCTATTTTTGTCATTGCTCGTTACTACCTTTATTTGCGCAGTTTGTTTCGGAGTTTGTCAAAGTCATACGAGACTATATTCGATGCGACTTACATGTAGTTTCATACCAACTTCTTTTTGTTTGACGCTGACAGATCATACAGCATTGTTTGTGCGATTACCCAATATATCTTTCTATGTAGAAATTATCGAAGTAGTTTGCTTTCTGATTCTCTTAAATTACAATTCCTATGCATTTTTCACTTTCAGGAAACAGGGTCCATAGTCGGATTCCCAGGTGCTGAGCCGTACACAAAAGAAAACTTGTTATTCGAAGAATGTGATATTCTAGTTCCCGCAGCCAGTGAAATGCAACTCACAGCTGAGAATGCTCACCGTGTGAAAGCCAAAATAATTGCCGAAGGTGCCAATGGTCCCACAACTCCAGATGCCGATAAGTATTTCATCGATAACAAAATTCTTGTTATTCCCGATCTTTATCTTAACGCTGGTGGTGTCACCGTTTCCTACTTCGAATGGCTCAAGAATCTCAATCATGTTTCGTATGGTCGCCTGACGTTCAAATATGAGAAAGACTCCAACTATTTGCTGCTCGGTAAGATATTAAAAATTGGTTAGAACAGGGGTTTTCAACCTTTCCACGGGGCACGTACCCCTTCCACCAAAGAATGTGGGGCGCGTACCCCTTCCTCCCACAAAGGAAAATGAAATACTGTATTAATTCCATAAAGTGAGGATATTTTAGCTGAATCAAGTATTTTTGATGACACTAACTTCAATTTTGAACTAGATTATGATTTCCCGATATTTTCAAAAGGTTTTAAACAATTTAAATTTTCACATGATATTTGCTCCAAATAGAGTTTTCCTACGCTCTTACGACACTTCAGGTTAACAAGTCTTTTCATGCATGAATTACAATCTAGCGTTGTTCATAGAGTGAAGGAAATTTTATGGGCTTCGAATGGCAGGTATACCCGCACGTTGAAAGAAACATGTGTTATTAGCGGTTCACGTAATGAAAACGAAGAAATTTCTAGGAACCGATTGATATAATTTATACAGTATTTTCCGGATAATTCGTCACCCTTCGGGACACACAAAAAATGGTGAATTAAGCATATTTGCAAATTAACAGTAGACCTATAAATATATTTCCGTAGTCTGTATCTTCAAAGCTCGTTTATTTGTGTATCATGCATTCACAACTGACTCTTTCCTCTTAAATAAAAACAAATTATTTCTACACTTTGTCTATTGACGGTTAGATGACTCCTTCTGTAAGCACTAGGTAAATTATCAAGATGGGTCACTCGAGCTTTGAAATCTATTTTCAAGATCTCCACACAAAATCTTCCATGAAATATTGAATTAAATGATCAAAAGTAACATCTAAAATATTATTTCACGCAACTCCTGGATAAAACATCAGCAAATTGTTGCAGTAATCAATGCTTTTATGCAACAATGTTAATGCCACAAAGATAAATTGTCTTGTCTGCGTTTTTGGAGATACACTACAGGGTGACCGCGACCGGGAAGAACCGTTAAAATGGCCATCTCTTCTGTTAACTTAATTTGCGAAACTTTGCAATAATGCTGTTATGGATAAACGGATGTGTCAAGCGCAAACCGGATACTGGATTCGCCGTAGCAGAAGTCATGTTGTCTGTACCAACTGATGAAGCAGAAAGTTCTATGGCGACTGTAAAAGTTTCTTAATGAAACTTACTAACGATCTGTTACGAAAATTTGTAGTTAACATTCGCTGCTTTCGTGATGTTAGTTGCATCTCGCTATCTCTTCTGAAATCCAAGCCGGATTTATGCTGCAAACTTTCGATTTCTTTTGTTCAAGGATTGGTGAGATTTCAGCTGAATCAGATGATGCAGCTAGAGTTCGTCTAGCTCCAAAATGACACGGAGCTCAAAATGCAGTTGGAAGGTTTTTGATTTCTCCACTGGTCCCTTGCACGTCTTTTCGCTTCGATCATCGGAGATAATGCTGACTACAAAGACATTTTTGATGTTGTTAAAAAATTCCTATTCTCAGTTACGGAAATGCTCAAGTAGAGAGGCTTTCATTCAATGAGAATTGCCGGAGAGAGAATATCAAAGAGGAGACTTCGATTTCTTGTGGCTAATTGCTGATCGCATGCACTCATACAAAGGAATATTGAACATCCTCAATGACTAGGAAAAACCGGGAATTTGACACTGAGATTGGTGTGGTCACCCTGATACTAGAGATGACATTATTCAGCACTGATGGTCACTACCAGAACCAGTCTCGAGGGGCAAGAAGATCAATTTTCCATTGAACGCAACGCGAGTTCAAGCCTGAATTCTGACGAGCCAATAGATTGACACCACATTAAATGCACACAGTCAGTAAATTTACATTCTTAATTTCAGAGCGCGTGCCCCCAATGAAGAAAGGGCACGTACCACCGGGGTACGCGTACTTAAGGTTGAAAACCGCTGAGTTAGAAAATGAGCATATTGGATTCCATTGCATGATGTTTCATAATATTTTCATTGTAGACAGCGTACAGAGATCACTGGAGAGAAAATTCGGACGCGCTGGTGGCAAGATTCCGATTTCCCCAACTGAGGAGTTTGAAGAACGCATTGCGGTAAGTTAAGAACTTCCTAATATTTGATCGAATTGGAATTGCGTCAATTTCAACTAATTCATTTGCAGGGAGCTTCAGAACGAGATATTGTGCACTCTGGTCTAGAATACACCATGGCAAGATCTGCGCGCGTAAGTTATTTTCGCCTAGAAATTAATGATGCCCAAATCTGAATAAGAAAGCTTTCTATGTTAAAATACTTCGAAATGCCAGTTTAAAATCATAAATTCCAAATGCTTCTTAAAGCCTTGTGTCTAACTTCATTCCAGTGAATCGGGAGACACTTACAGTATTTGCCATTCCAAATAGTTTCCGATATCCCTGGAAATTTTTAGAACTTCATGCAATAAAGTAATGCATACAGGGTTGGCCGGTAAAAACCACCCTGGTTTTTACCACCTGGTAAAAACGGGTAAAATTTGGTAAAAACCACCAGCTTTTGTCACCATTTTTCGGCTAAAACTGACTTAAACTATTTTTCCAGCATTAGTACTTAAGTTTTTTGGGTACTAAGGGATCATCGTCACTCCTTACTTTATTGATGAGCGTTAGTCGCAATAAGTTCATTTTACTTTTTCATCATTCGATAAACATTTAGGCCTGTACTTCACAATTCAAACCTTATCAATATCATATTTCTATCAAGAATATGTTCCAAGTATAGGTGTAAGAACATGAATTATTATAAAAAATGTTGCTATAAAGCTGTTGTGCATTCTTCTAAGCGTGCACGCATTTTGTTGCTTTACAAATTTCATTAATTGTAAGATGCAACAGACATCCATACTGGAAGGAAATCACTTGGCTCTGTGTAAAAGATCGAAAACAGTCATTCCATGTTAGAAGCTAGAGGGGCAAGAAAATGTAGAAATCTGGCCTCGGATTTCTACGATTAACCTCCCTGCTGATCTCATAGAATAGCTTGTCTTGTAAATCTGTGGCAAATGTCCCATAGCCATTGTGATTACACGAATATTAATGAATATTAACGAATATCATGAATACAATGAAATTAAATAAACAATAGATCAAATTTATCCTGCGTTCCCGGAAGGACTAGATTAAAAATATTGTCCTTCAACATTTTTCATGTCATGGTAATTTGCCCTTACATATTTAGAGTATAAGGTGATGTTAAATGAATTTAATACCGAAAGTAAAGTTTTGATTTGAGCTCAAAATATGGAATTTCCAAGAATTTTGAACAAACTTGAATATCACAATAATGTCGCAATTGTTTGTCGCTCTCAGATTCTATCAACAAGATCAATTTTGCAGCTTACTGGAAATGTTCTTTTGGTGAGATTATAACTGAAGCTGTACAGACATACACTATACCTCACTTTATGAACATTGCTGCTGCGAACTATGTTATTTAATTATTATTTGTTCATCCAAATCATGATTTTCTGCTCAAATCACAAGCATTAGTACATTTATTATATTTAAAAAAATGGAAATGCATTCTAAGTGACTGTTGCACATTGCTTGATGTGGGAGCTGAGATTTTCCGCTGCAGACGCTCTTTGATGGAGTGTTCTCTCTGTGTTCATGAGACCTGGGTTCAAATCTAGATCTGATGAAACCTAAGCTACTATTAAAATATACTCTGCACTCTTGCTGAACACTCAACACAATAATGACACTGAGATTATTGAATTTCGTCCATATGAAGAAAGTGGTTTGCATAATTTAGTTCTACTGTATGTATAAACCAGTTTTATTCATATATTTATTTTCATCTTTTTCATTCATTTGATGATAATTCTGGGAGTATCTAACAACTTCTGCTACATGAACCAAAGAGCCAAAATGGTGCTGAAGTCTAAATTTGTTCTTAAATCACAAGAAAAGGGCAGAGCAATCGTAAACAAAAGACAAAATCGTATGCCATTCGTGATTGAAACATATCATGTGGTTCTATCATAAAATGAATGACATGTTTTGGAAAATAAGATTTGCAAACTGCAAACCCGCATGCATCATAATACTCAAACCCTAACTTGCTGTCGATCATTTCGTGAAGAAATAGACTGATTTTTCGGAATTTTAGTTTTTCCGGGTTTTCACTACTTAGTGGCAAAAACCAGTTTTAGCCGGCAAAAAGTCAACCCTGAATGCATGCCAATGTTGCAGTGCTATTCTTGCTTTTTGAAGTTAATTAAAATATTGGATGGCAATCAGTTTGTTATTGTGGTATAAGATTGGTATCAGATATCGCTTCGTAAACTTAGCATATTTCATTGTAACGGTGTTGTCATGTAGTAGAATCCGCTTATTAAAATCCCATCTGGCCATATTGAAGTGATTCTATCAAACGAATTTACTATAATTAGCCATTTTACTGTATTTAAGAATTAAATCCATTCCTTTCCGATTGATCATAATACGATTTTTTAGCCGTGATTCTAATCAACATAATCTATTTTGATGTTGAGTGCAGAACAAAGCAACAAATTTCTGTTGTGTACAAGCAACGCTATTTCTGTTATATTTATCGTTATTTGCTAACAAAAAATGAGACGATACAGAGTGCTTTTATCAAGACGTGAAGGCCTAGCGATGATATGAGACCCAGCAAGCCTAGCACTCGAAACAGCCCCATCATATTGTAGCAGACGTTTCTACTAATCAGCAAGAGTTTCCCCCTCAAAGGAAGAATCATGGACAGCTAGGAGACCATCAGCTGTCCATGGGAAGAATTTACAGATAAATTTCTTTGTAGAGTGCAGTCCTTTTAGTTACTGGACATTTTCAAGTCCAGAACTCCAGGCCGAAGACGTAGTTCGAAGTCCATATCTAAGTTTAAGTATGATAAAACAACTTTTCGGGATTCTCGATATGCATTCCCGGAACCGAATTTCTCTGGATGAAGCCCTAGCTTGGCTATAAATTGTGATTGAATGGCTTCTCGAATTAGTCATGACATAATTGTTAGTTTTCCAGTTATCCTTCGAAGTTGTTGTATTCTTACTATCGTTACAGATATTCGATATTATGATTTTATTTTCAGCAATTCATATTCTAAATCTCCCATTATTTTGCAGAATATCATGGGGATCAGCCAGCGTTACAACCTTGGATTGGACATGAGAACAGCTGCCTATATAAGTGCCATCGAAAAGATCTTCAACGTTTATCAGGAAGCCGGATTCACATTCACTTAAGTCTGCGGCGAACTCAAATTCTAGCCTGTGTTTTTGGAGCTTGGATTTATGTCTTGAGACGTAGCCACAATGTCACAATATCCATTATTGTAACAGATTAGACCTGAGTGAATTAGCGACAATTGTGTATTTGACTTGTTTCGAAACTAAAAAAATATAAAGGCATGATGAACATTGTTTTATCTTAAAAAGCTCAGTAATGTGGTAAATAGTTCTATGATGATGATGAACCACAGAAATAGTCGATTGGGAACAAATACCATTTTCAGAGTGTCCCTCGGCAAGCGCAGCATAAAACCAGTGCGGAATGATGTATCTGTGATTATACAGGGTGCCCAGTTAAAATCGACACTTTTTAACATGATTGCTAATGTCCTTCGCAGGAAGTGAAATAACGTGTATCTGTTGCGTAATAGGTGACTCTTTCAATGTATCGTGTGAAGCTTACTCAGTCAATGAATAAAGCATGTCACTGTCTTTCATCTACACTTGCACAAACAGAATGTCTCATCTAACGGACTTTCAGCGAGAAGTTATCGTCATGTTCAAGCGAGAACAGCCAACATGGGGCTTAGAAAAATGTCGTCAGATATTGCCTGGTTTCTTTCGTATAATATCAGTAAAAGTCAATTGGACCGTGTGTATCGGAATTTGAGAAGTGACGGTTCACGGTTGCAAGGAGGCGAAGAACGGGTTCCGGAACAACCATCCGAGTATCCACATCACCAGTGAGAGATGCAGTGGTGGATTTGGCTGTTACTCCTCCAGACAAAAGTCGAAGACATTTCTCACAAAGAGAGATTGCATCTGAGCTGAATATTTCGAAGGGAACAGTGAGCACAATAATAGCAAACAGTGGTCTCAAATGCTATCGCCGAATCCAATGCCACAAACTAACTGAATTTCATTGTGAAGCTCGTGTGGAAAAGGCCGAAGCATTTCTCGATCGCTTTGATGAAAGCAATGAATGGAAGAATATTTGGTTTTCCGATGAAGCGCATTTCAGTCTACACACTCCATTGAATCGTCAGAATGAAAGAATATAGGCTATCGAGAAGTCACGTTCAAGACGAACATTCCTGCTCATATCTCCTTATTCAACATGATCCAACAGCCATCTTTGCTTTGTTATGCAGCTGTTTCTTGGTATGGCAAATCGGAATTGCGATTCATAATTGAAGGAGTTGCTGAAAATCAAGACAACATCCCTGCTTCACGAAGAAAGAAGAAAACAGTGAACCAATTTGTTTATACCCAAGAAATGTGTCCTCTCTTGTTTGATGACATCAACAGGACAATGAATGGAAGGCCTTGGGTATGGCAGCAAGATGGAGCCAAAGCTCACACACACTGCAAGAACGTCGATTCAGTGGATCAGAGAAAATGCTTATTTACTTTATTGCTCCTGATCATGCAATGGCCATCAAAAAGTCCAGATTTGAACCTGATGGACTATTCTCTATGGCGTATTCTCCTAGCTGGGTTGGCTGCCAATGAAGAGAAATTGATAACATGGAGCAGCTGACAAGCGACTGTTACGGAAATATGGAACAATATATTGGACTATTCAAAGAGCAACTGGATCGTGGACATCCCGTCTAAAGAGCCTGATATAGGCCTATTTACAATGGAGGTGGTCACTTTGAACATTTGCTTTGATTTCTATGTCTTCATTTGTTTAATAAAGCCTTTCATTCGTTTTGAAAATGATTTATCAAAGTGTCGATTTTAACTGGGCACCCTGTGCAGTGAAGTTTTGAACTTGTCTCTATTAAAAGTCCTTATTTTGTTATATGAAAAAAAGCGATGTACGTAGTATTTGTCTTCTTTTTTGGTGCAACTATTTTCATTTGATTTACAACAGATCAATAGAAATCTGATATTTTCCCGAAACTTATTAATGCTATGAAGAGCATTCAAAATTGTCTAATTTGATAGAGTACAAAACACGGACTTACCGTATTGTGACATTTATATACCGCAATGTAAAAGGCGCTTTACAGTGCGATCAGGTCCTATGCAAGCAAGAGAGCATAATTCGACAGCGTTGCATAGGCCCATCTAGAATATATGGCTTAGGTCTTAGAGTAAGCATGACAAAACACTATAATAGCATAATAAAAAAAATACCAAATTATGCCAGGCTAATAAGTAGGCCTGCACTAGGTGAAATGCCACGCTCAATTACGCGTAATTTCACATGACCCTAAACATCCGTGGTTAGGCCTACTATGTGACATTGCTGTAATATGTCGGCAGTCTTGTAATATATACACTTTGCGTGTCATGTGTCTGTATGTATCAGAGGCTAACATGTGATAGGACCTAAATTTCATGGTCAGGGCAGACAGATGTTTAGCGGTTCATCCGTGGTTCAAGCGCATACAACCGTAGCTAAAACTACAAATGCTCGCCCGCGCGTATTCACAAACATTCCCCCATATTTTGACAGCATCAAATCTCGTTATTGCAGACTCTTGCAGCGCGTATGAAGTATAAACTGACTATTTTTAACATGTCACACAGCTATAACAGGTCCCTGTAACGGCTTTGAAGATTTGTTCGATAAAAGTGGATATTTTATATATCAATTTCTGTGCTTTCATTTTATAACCGCTGTAACATAGTGGCGACACTTAGTAAGTATAAGTGTCAAATCAGTATTGTAAAAGTGCTCCGGTATTGCGACCCCTATTCCATAATCAATCAATTGTGTATACGCTCCACTTTCTTTCTCATCACAAGAAAGCAATTAAATTTAAATCGGAAAATAATTTGTAGTTCATTTTAAGGCCCCGTGTCTCTGACATATGTAAATAAATACATATGCAATGAATAAATAATCCATTATCGTTAGCATACAAGCGAGAAAGATCAACAGACTCTAATTTGTAATCTCCTATGTCTACTATTGTGTACTAATTTTGTAATATACATTTCTTCTGCATCACCACAGAGCGTATGAAGGGGGAATGCTTTTACCAGTGACTTTTGCACTGCTGTAAATTGTCTTCTTTTTTTTCTACTGTCGCAAATAATAACTATCTGAGGTTTAGAGTTACTACTGTTATCATGGATTACTTAGTGTGAATTGTTTGTATAAATATTTCTGGGCGCGAAAATCCTTACTTGCAAATATAATTGTATTCTCAAAAACGATGTAGAGTGCATAAATGCATAGAGTGAAATAAGTAAATTCTTTTACTTAGTTGAATAACATCAAAAACGCATGAAGGACCAGAATAAAATAGACGAAATAACGCTATTAATTAAATGAAACACCTTAAATGAAAATTGCACACTGTAATGAATTAATCAATCTTCTTATCCCTGTCTGCCGATCGCCAGACCTAATAGGCTCTTTATGATTATTGTATTCAATGCCATAATCATGTCTCTATTCGATTGTGCTTCCGCTGTATTTTAGAACCCAGGGGAGCACTTGAACAATCGTTATTTGTCGATCTGTGAGCGAGCTTTCCGCATAATTCATGGCTATGCTAAAGTCTGCGCTTCTTGTAATATTTTTGAAATTGAGAAGCGTCGAAATTTACTGGCTCTCAGCCTATTCAAGCAAGCATTGTCTTCACCTGATAATATTCTATACACTACCTGATGCCACCTACTTCGGACCACTCAACCTCTACCTCCTGCACGAACTGTACGCAGAACAAATGCCTTCATATTTTCTTGCTCTGTTAGTCCGTGAATTATATCTATTTTTTATCTGTTTCGTCAGAAAACCCATTAAATTGCCTGCAACTATCACCCCTACGATTCCCATTTGGAGTTTGCTTGTTTCAAGCTTATTTACTTTATATTACCTAAATGATTAAAGGATTGCCTTTGCCTATAATTTCAGGAATGAAAACAACATTAATTGTCAATATTTCGACTTTCTTCTTTTAGGATAGCACATACACTGACAAACGCGAAGCAACAGAATTAAGGCTCTGCAAAAATGCGCTCTGTCATGCAATATGGCATGGAACAAAAATTTTTGGTCTTAAGTTAATTGAAAATGAGCACCATCATCATTGAATAACAGATGTCAGGTGTCTTAAAACAGTGGTTCTGAGCAGCCGGGTCTAAAATCGGCAGCGGACTAAAATGGATGATTTGAGTTCTTTGGCCTCTAGCTCACAACCCATTGCTCGAATGAACTTCAAATTCGATAGAGAACTAGTTGTATGATCATTTCATTGCTTATCCGCTTGTGCCATGATTTGAGGAAGGCACACACTCACACGTCCGCATCATGGACTTAGAGGATAACGAAAAATGCCTAAATTCATCACTGAAGTAACGACAATGAAATTAGACGCTTATTCGGCCAAACCTCTGTGAAGAGTTTTGTTCGAGGAAAAAACTGCTCCCTCATCGCGCTTTATGCAGAAGCGATCCAACTTCCATTTAGACACACGATTGAGTTTTCGAGTAATGAGTCTGAGTAAAGTGCCCATGGCCCCACTCCTAAAATTTGACAGGGGCTAAAATGAGCACTACATTTTTGTCATCACTATTATTTCTGGCATGCTTGTTTTCCAGAGAAATGCGCAGAATCTATGAGAGATTGACAGAAAAACTTAAATGGAACTATGAATCAATGCAAAAAAATTTTAAGAGTTTGATGGAAAGAGAATAGATTCAAGCAAAGCACCAGAACATGCAATTTGTCAGAAATAGATAGGAATAAATTAATTGTTATTATATTTATTTTAGAGAGTCAGATAGCAAACCAATTGACATTAATTTTTTTAAGTTCTCATCACGAGCACTTAACTTGCTTCTGAGATTGGCATCAGTCATGTTTGCCCTTGCAGCGCTTGAAACTTGTCTAGATCGTGTCCTATCTGCCAACCTAATTATTCAGCTTAAAGAATGAGTGTAACCATGTGCTGTTTCTATGCTTGCATATGTTTATGTTATCAGTGGCGAATGACAATATATCAGAGACAAATGACTTTTGGAGCAAATACGATATTTAAGAACTGGGCACATGAGAGTGGCACGAATGAAATGGCGTTTCAATGCAACCTTTGTTTGTGAAGTGCAAAATCGAATAAGATGGTTCATGACTTTTTAGGTTTTGTCAATGAAACCTTGTTTGCAATCAATGCAGCCGCTACGGCCATGGTCCATTTTAATTTCCTATCTTGATGAAAAGTATCATGCATAGGAAACGATAAAACTATTGGAGTCAAATAAAATAATGTAATACTGTATAAGTCAAAATATACAAAACCCACATAGCCCCAAGTCAGTGCGCATTTTACCCACTTGGTATAGGGCTAAATGGATATTTTTTTAATAGGTTCTGCTTTTTTCGGCAGAACCCCATATTTTTTGGAGAGTTGGCTAATACGCTCTTCTTGTCCTGTGAGTTGTTCCGGGACGAAAAGAATTACTTTTGTAAAAAAATAAGTCTGAAATCCCCTAGAGTGCCCATATTAGTCCCGCCTCTCCTACCACTTGAGATATTACACGTTCGCCGCCTCGGCCTAGCACCTAGGAGTGTCAAAGAAGTTCTTTTTATGTTTGGGAAGATATGGTTCTTTTTTATTTCAAAGAAGTTTATTTTTTGCGAACAAAACAAACAAATGAATCAAAAATGGCAGTCATTCTATAAGTTGAGGGATGCTCCTTCCAAAGCTTCCGAGGTTGTGTAAGCCAATCGTTTTATAAGAATATCAGACGTTTATTTGCAAAAGAAACATTCGAATAAGCAATAAGTGAACAATATCTTTACATGCAATTTGCGAGGAACATGTAACACAATTATGGCTGCGAGACAGAGGACGATATGCATTATAGACAGGTCTAATAAATTCAATGAATTATAGTCAAGCCAGCAGATTCACTGTAATTGATTGTAAACAACATTTTTATTATTTTATATATATTCCTAATTTTCCGTCAGTCAATCTTGATGTTTAATTAATTAATGTTTATTTGAGGGTCAGACACAGAACATGCATAATGATAAACATCAATTTGCAAGATCGAAAAATTCAAATGATTTATATCTCACCTGCAAATGGAGTAGAAACTTTCAAAGAAACGGCGAAATCCAAAATAGTACCTAATCCTCAACAGAAATTATTTGATTGATTCCTCCGGTATATCGTTTAGTATGTTTGTATAGTTCAGCTGAGACTCCGTCGATGGCGGCGGTTAAATAACAACATACTTTTATGACATTAAAAACGATCCACTTGATATAAGTAGTTAATAATGTGAACGCAAAAAGTGAGGATTAAAACGAGGATGCGAACATGGCGTTCCAAACATGTAAATATGAACATTTGAATTCGAACCGCGTTCCGATTGGGATTTGAATTTGAGTTCATGTTTCGAGGTTCGGTACAATCAATTGTGTACTGGGGTTGTAACAGCCTGCTCCGATTTTGAATTAAAGTGAGTGAATTAGAACAGGGATGCGAACATTTATTTCGGAACTTGAATAGATAGTTGTTTGTTTTGAGACTGCTTGCTCAAATGCGACAATTGTGGCCATTGTGACTATGATGACAATTTTATTTATTTTCATAACTAGGTTAAGTTATAAATACGTGGAAGTTGCTTCATGGTTAGCTTCCCAATTTCATGGATTGTTGCAAGAGACCTTGGTTATTCGCTAAAGGCCATAGAAACTGTTACAAATCTAAATGAAAATATCAAAGCTGGCGATTTAGTTGAACGACTAATGGATCTGGATGAGCATACCATGAATGCTAATTTGGATCGTAGTTGGATAGAAGATTTCTCAATGCTACATCATAAAGACAGTGAAATTAGGAGGATGAAATTAGAACTTTCTGAAACGGAGATAAAAAAAGTGAAACCTTCAATTGATTTATCGAAATGTTCTATCGATGAAAGTGACTTCAGAAAGAAATTAGAAACAGAGACGTTTAAACTATTATGTGAACGGAACTGCATTAGGTGTTTTGAACGGGAAAAATCCCTTCTCTTGTTACCATGTTCTCATTTTGTCATGTGTTCTACATGCTATATACCCTTGGAAACTACATTTTGTCCCCTTTGTGATGAAGAAATAATTTCAACAGTCACTGTATATCGTTCATAATGAGTCATCATGCGTGTCTGTGATTGGTTGCTATTGTGCAGCTTTTGTATATAAGGTTATCACACTTCTATTAGAACCATACTTGTTGAGGATTGTAGACATTAATAAACATGCCATTTACCACGATCATTCCTGTTTCAATTATTCACAAAGACAATCTGTTTACTAGCAAGATTTTCTACTCTGCAAATGATGTTATTGGTTACAAAGCTGATCTCATAGATCTGATGGAGGATATTGTCACATTCTATCATTGTGAAGATGATATTGAACTTCAGAAACTCTTAATGAGAACATTGACCAATGCCCTTACGCGAGTACTACGATTTTGGCTCGATGAAGTGTTCAAGCCTCTGAGTTTGACGGAAGCTATTCCACAGAGTTCTCGTTGCTATTGTGAAATGAGAACACGGAAATTGAAGACATGTTTGCATGATATAATCGTATTTAGCCACTATGACGAAAATGGTGGTAAATTCAAGGTGGACATGTTTACCGGACCCCCGTCGATGAGCGTCAATGTGGCAGTGCAAGATGACCGGGACATAATCAAGTTTAGAGCATACTATGCTAATCTTTTAAAAGTCTTCGCTTCAAAACCATGCTGTTCATGCTGTCCTCTATCAAAGGATTTAATGTGTAATGTAGAACAGCTTATAACTGCAACGACTCAGACTTTGAGTGATGTTGATGACTACGACCTACCATCTGTTGGGTAAATCCAATTTATTCCACAACATTTCTGTCTTTTCAACTTTGGGTCTCAGATTTCCGTGAAAATTTGCATATATACTCATTTTTTTACGCTGAACACGAAAATCTTAGCGGCGACCACACCAAATAAAAACTTTCCCTAGAAATCTAGCACTTTTAAAAAGTCATTTTTTCTACATCTCGGTCAGAGGACAAATTGATGTCGGTCAGATAGATGTCGAAATAGGAAACTCTTCGGCTTCTGCATTTGGGTTGCTGATGAAACTGGGAACTTAGGATGAATGCTTGCATGCGGAAAGCGAAGTGACCAAAATGTAACGTGCTACATATAATGTCCGTTGACCGTGACCTACCTTGTCCTCTGACCGAGATTTTTAAGGTCTCGGTCAGAGGACAAATTGATGTCGAACAGGAAACTCTTCGGTTTCAGCATTTGGGTTCATGAGACTGCGGGAACTTAGGACGAATACTTGAACGCGTAAAACGAAGTGATCTAAATGCAATTGCATACATTATCATGTCTTTAGACCGAGACCCTTGTACTCTGACCGAGATCTTCAATTTCAACGTTGTCCTCTGACCGAGATTTTTTAGGGTCTCGGTCAGAGGACATTTTCGCGGTTTTTGGAGATTTTGATAGGATTAATTGATATAAATAAAAAATTTCTTTTGCATAGATGTTAAGAGCATAGATCCCTCCTATGTTGTGAAATTTCATCGATTCCTGACAAAATTTCTGGTTTCAGCATCCATATGAAATTTTTGGGAATATTCGAATTCTCTGGTCGAAAAAACGGATAAAAATATTTTTAAATCAATATTGCTCACTTGTAACGGCATCAAACTGAATTTTCTTTACGGATTTATAAACTAGCACACTAGAGGATTCGTTTGGTGCAAAACGTTTAATGGAAGAATCAATATTCTTCGAGAAAAGGTACCTCGGTCAGAGGACAGAAAACGTCTCGGTCAGAGGACATTTTTTTCATTGGACAATGGAAACCCAGTAAAAATTCAATGATTAATATTAATTATAGCATTTAAAATTAGACTGTCTTAAAGAGCTGATCTTCTTCTTTCAGATGATATAAATATTAGTGGGTGTATTTGAATGTATCTAATCGAAAATCCGTGTTGAAGTGAGAGTACTGCAACTTTGGACATGCCTTTTTGGTCTTTTTTGGGCAAAAAACGGCAACTAGTGAAGAAGGTCTTGGCTTTGTGACTTTTTAAAATCCATGCCATAATAGATGAGATCTTTACGGTTCGATTAAAAAAAAACTATTGAAATCGGTTCAGAAATATGGATTTTACAAATCAAAGACACATTTTCGTCAAATGTTGTGGAATAAATTGGATTTACCCTGTTACCGTTTGACTTTGTTGCATGGAACTAGCCAAAAATGTATATTTTCATAAATGCTTTGCTTTTAACACAATAAAAATGACTGCAAAACGAAAGGCATCTTTTTCTCGGAAGAATGGTTCTTTTAGACCTTCAAGTCAGTTTAAGAAGGCGTTGCGAAAGTTAAACAGCATGCGAAACAATAAAGTTAAGTGCAAATTAATTCAAAACTCAAGTGATGATTTCATCCGTGATTTGGCTTTTGCAATACACAAATGCCTCCCAATATACAAGCCTTTATTGAGTACTGATTCTCTAAACAGCATTAGAAAATTTTCAAATCCAAGAAGCAGTGATATGAAAAGGCGGAACTTAGTTCAGCGTGGAGGTGGTGGGTTTTTGAATATGTTGAATGATATTGGAAACAGCATTTACAATGTACTCAACAGTCCACTAGGGAAAGTTGTAGCAGGTGCCGCAGTGTTGCTATAGACGACGAATCATGGATTGACATGACTCATGTGAATATGTATATAAGAGAGACGCGCTTGTACTCTTTAATCACTTTCAAGCTATCATTCATCGCTGACGGTTGAAAAGCTCCGAATAAGTGCAACATTGAATTATGTCTCAAAAAATGTTTATAGTTAGAGAGGAGAGCGACTCATTTGAACGTGATCTCTTTAAATTCCGACCGACAAAGAAGGTTCAAGGGATTGGAAATACCTTTTACTTCCAAACGTTGAGCTATGGTGACGATGGTTTCTACCTTCAAGTTCCATTTTTCCATAATAATGGTATGTCTTCATCTGGATATAGCAACATGAGACAAATACGAGTGACCTTTCCGAAATGGCAGCAGATGATACTCAAAACCATCGACTCTTTGGCGAAGGAATGCGTTGTGTTGCCCGAAAGTGCTCCTACACATTGGAGGAAGGCGTTAGAGGAAGGAAGTGGCTATAAGGATTTACCCGAGTTCGATACGCTATTCTTGAAATTGTCCGATCACTTTCAAGCATTCGATCTACTTGGAAATACAATGGAGTGTGATGATCTTAAGCGCGGACGATACATGGGTTTAATACACGTCAACGGACTATACATTGGTGCTCACGGCTCAACCGGAAAAGTGGCATCGTTACAAATGAAAGTTCTACAGTTGGTTTATGAGCCAATGCCAATTGATAAGTGTCTAATCACCATCGATAAACCTACTTCAAAAGATGGGAAGGATGTTGAAGAAAGCAAAAAGCGGGGACGGAAATCCAAGGAAGGGAGCGTTAAGTTGAAATTGAAACGCCAAGATGCTCAAATTGACGCGAGAAGTTATTTTAATGCTGACATTGATGAGGAAACACAAATGCTGTGAATGTGAAATGAAAGTTTCTAGATGTAAATAAAGTTGTTATGGAACATGACTTGTTTTATTCTAAGCAAACTGGTGGGTGTTGGTCTTTAAAGCTTTTGAAATTTCAGGATGACAGATTTTCGCCTATTCACTGATCGCACAATGTGTGTGGCCGGACCAAGTCAGTCCGGTAAAACTACTTTTGTAACTCAATTACTACAATTTAGAAATGAGATGTTTAATAAAGAAATTAAAAGAGTTAAATGGTGTTATGGCATATTTCAACCACAACTACATTCTGCACTTCGCCAGAAAGGTTATGATGTGAAGCAAGGGTTACCGACAACTGAAGACATCAAAGCAGGTGACTTAATTGTGCTAGATGATCTATTGCGTGAAAGCAAATCATCGAAAGATGTAACTGAAATGTTTATTCAGACAGCACATCATAGGGAAGCCTTCATAATCTATATCACCCAAAACATTTTTGATGGAGGGAAAGAGCAAAGAACTAGAAGTTTGAATACACATTATTTGGCAATATTTAAAAATCCAAGAGACAGCAGTCAGATACATCATCTCAGTAGACAGATATTACCTCAACAACCTAAAGTTCTTTCAAAAATATATGAAGATGTAACTAAGAAACCACATGGCTATCTATTTATTGATCTAACCCAGGAATGTCCGGAACGACTTCGATTTCGAACTAATATCATACCTAATTCCATTGAACCAATGACAGTTTTCTCGGTTCACAGTTAGTTTTAAGCAATGTACTTTGTTGCCTTATTATTATTACAAACATGTCGTATTCAAAGATGGTAGTCATTCCTCAAGAGGAGTATATACAATTGACTACATTACAAAGTGCACAAGAAGTCAAAAATATAGATCAACCTATTACGAATCAACTTAAGGAACTAACACAAAAGGATATGGAAATTCAGAAGATTAAGGATCCCTATCGACGAATGCAGTTAGCAGCTGAAAACATTGATGAGAGGCGACAGATTCGTGATAAGTTGCGACGATTTATAACCTTGTCAACACCTCGACCATATCGTGTGCGCGCTGAGCGATTATTTGACTTCATTGATCCACATGTGAAGTTCAATGAGAGAGGGGAGATAATAGATGAAACATCTGGTGATGTTATTAGAAATAGTCACATAGATGACCTTCTGCAATATGCTGTCAGAGATGTAAGGCGAAAACTAGGTGCACCACAAGGGTGGTCATATTTTCAGAAAATTTTATCTGATCAAAATGTACCACATAATATTATTGGAGGACCGACTGTGAATGAGTTGGACAAGGGTCACTTACAAGATGAAACAAAAAGTAAAACACCCACGATGGCGGTCAAGCGAGAGCTTCATGATCCCGATGATCTTCAACCAAAAAGAGCTACTAGGCGCTCAATGCGTGTTGGAAAGGAGTATAGTAAATATTAAGCAAATATAAATTAAGCTTTGCTTCTCTCATATCATGTCGCTACAAAAGTTTTGCTGCTGTTTGAAATCTGCGCTCGAAGGTAAAGGAGAAGAGGGCATAGAGGTTGATATCAATTGTGTTAGCAGTTGCTGTGGGAGTAATACGCGTGCAAATCAAAACAAAGACGATGAGTACAGCAGTGAAACTCAGAAAGATTTATTACGACTTAAATCACCCCGCAAGTTTCAGTCGTCCGGAGGTTCTAGCTCGTGCAGCAGGTGTGGGGATAGAGAAAGTCAAGAAGTGGTTAAGGAGTCAACCGACTTACACTCTTCACAAAAATGCGAGAAAGCGGTTTCCAACAAGAAACTATGTTGTTAACAATATAGATAGTCAATGGCAAGCGGACTTGGCTGACATGCAACAGATATCACAGTACAATGATGGCTATAAATGCATCTTAACCGTAATAGATATTTTATCTCGCTATGCTTGGGCACGTGCGCTGAAATCTAAACGAGGACCAGAAGTTGAAGCGGCTTTTCAGAGCATTTTCGATGAGGGGCGTGTTCCGAAAAGAATACAGACCGATCAAGGGAAGGAATTCGAAAACTCTCATGTTCGAAGTCTCCTTAAAAGTCATAATGTGGAATTGTTTAGTGTCAAAAGTGCTTATAAAGCTGCCATGGTTGAGAGGTTCAATCGCACACTGAAGACAAAAATATGGCGCTATTTCACTGCAAAAAATACACATGTTTGGATAGGTGAGCTGCAGAAATTTGTTAAGAATTACAATGAAAGCTACCATCGAATCATTAAGATGAAACCTGTTGATGTTACCCCAGATAATGCGATGGATGTATGGCTTCGATTGTATGATAAGAAAGCGAAAAACATTTCCAATGAAAAGAAAATTAATGTTGGTGATAGAGTTCGGATTTCAAAGGTTAAGTCTACATTTGAGAAGGGGTATCTACCTAATTGGACTGAAGAAGAGTTTTTTGTAGATGAAGTAAATACAAAATTTAGACCCACCATGTATAAATTAATAGATTACCATGGCAATCCAATTGAAGGAAAATTTTACTCTTATGAATTGCAAGTAGTAGACAGAAGTGAAGAGGTGTATATGATTGACAAAATAATTAGGAAGAAAGGTCATGGCAATCAAAGGAAATATCTAGTTAAATGGAAAGGATATCCTGATTCATTCAATAGCTGGATAACGCACCAGGATCTACAAAATGTGGAGGTGGGAGACACTCGTAACTTTTAAGCTAATATAGCATGTGACTTCTTACATATATGAGGTCAACATGTCTACTAACTTCAATATCATTCTTCCAAGCAATAGCAACCCCAAGATATTCCCAAGTAACAAACCATCACTCTACTCTGTTGAATTCGCTAATCCAATTACTCTGCATGGACCCCATGAAGTTGCTCTAACTGAAATTACTTATTACAACGATATCAGTTTGCTAAAGAACAACTATTTTGAATTACATAAAGAAGTACGAGAGAAGGATGATTGCTTTCGCATATTTCAAAATAGTCTACATGGTACATGGGCTTTTCATCATCTAACTTTACATCCTTTTTCAACATCTTTACCATCTGTCCAAAACATGATTAAAATTCAAAAGGCATTTGCAACGTCAACTTTTGATTCTAAGGTTCCCACAATGAGCTTGCAAGATACAGAAAAGGAAATCGGTAGAATGTTTGAACGAATAAAATAAAATAAATACGATCTCTTCAAGCTGACTTTGAATAAATTCTACAAACCAGTCATAAAGGGGTCAACAAAATTGATGAAGGAAGGGAAGCATGTTCTTCTTGTATTAGGTAAGGATTTGAGTCATACTTTTGGGTATTCCAGAACAACTTTCTCATCAAGGTATTGGTACAATGGACGTGGGTGGAATTCGGAGAGGAAAGTCACTGATTTTCAATGTAGAATTGTGCCATTGTATGCATTACAAAAAAGGAGCATCCGAGTAAAAAATAAATTTGAGGTCATTAGAAGTGTTGAAGACTTTGCAAGAAAGTTTCAAGGATCAGTGCCAGAAACGTTAATGACTTGTGAATATAAGAAAGAGAAAGTAACTTTATTTACTGTTGAAACGGAGGCAGAATTTATTGTTTTTACTAAAAAGACACCATTGGAAAAGTCTGATTCCGCTGTTATTGAATTCGGATCTGAAATGATTGGGATGTTTAAGGGCCTTGAAAGCGCACCTTGGTTGACAGAGTTAAATGATACATTCAAGGTTCAATTGTCCTCTTCTAAACTCAAAGCATCAACAAATGCTTCATGGGATATCCACGTATACAGCGAAGACATATTGGGTGATGAATTGCCTACTTCCAGTGAACTTGTAAAAAGAGTTAATTTGAACATTGAAAGCTTGAAAACGCCATCTGAATTGTGTACAAAGTTAAATGAGTTTGGTGTAGATTACCTTGATGCAGATGAATATCACTTTTCTTATGATCCACATAAGAATCGCATGATTCTAAAGGTAGGGAAGAACTCTCTTATCAAGCTGGATAGCGTGTTAACGTCCACATTGGGATTCTCAAAATCAACTATTTATGAAGGCACATCAATAGGCGATACAGCCCCATCACTAGAGCGTGATATAAGTAACTTATACGTCTATTGTAACATTATTGAATATACAAGGGTTGGCGACATTGAGGCCCCACTTCTGCGCACATTTCCTCTCTCATCCGTAAGGAAGCAACTAATCAATCGAGAATTTATTAACACGATGTATGTACCAATGAGCAGAAATGTCATCAATAGAATTGACATATCAATTCATGATGATACAGGTGAAGTAGTACCATTCTGTGGTGGTGTTACTGTTTTAACACTACACATCAGGACACGAGATTAAGGCTTTACGCTATTGTGGGATCTATAATTATCTACAGGACATAATGTCAGGCATTTACAGTGGTCCATCCTATCAGAGAGGCTATCCCGTGTTTGCTGGAGGTAGAAGACAAGTTGGAGGAGGCATATTCGGTGCACTAAGACGTATGGTTCTCCCAACACTCAAAAAGTATGGCGCACCATTGATGAAGCGGGTTGGAAACAGAGCTTTAGACTTTGGCGCAAATGTTGCAGCTGATGCACTTCAAGGGGAGAATATCGGTGAATCCATGAAATTGCGTGCACAGCAATCTGCCATAGACGCATTAGATGATTTAACAAAGACGAGGCGTACAGTTCGGAAGAAACGTAGGAAGTCAAGACAAGTTGGATCAGGCCGAGTTACTAAGCAAAGGCGTAGGAGAAGTAAAAAGCCCACCAGAGCAGCACGTTCTAAATCAAGACGTCGTGTGAAAGCAAGAAAGCGCAAACGAAATTCCACAGCGACTGGAAACAAGTCAAAACGAAGGAAGACAACATACTTGTAAAGCTAATACGATACAGAGTATCAATTCGGCTTTGTGTTTCTTTGATTCACCGCCTCATCAAACTGACATTATTACCTCAACTATTGTTGATATAGTCCCCACAACAAATATCGATGGTAACCAACAGCCGATTCAGTTTGATATACCTGCTAATCCTCAAGATTATATTGACTGCCAATCCATTGATTCAGAATTGTGTATACAAATTAAGAAGACTGATGGTACCAATATTGATTCAACAAAGGATAAAGTGGGATTGACAAATCTTCCTATTCCCAGTCTATTCTCAGATGTGTATTTAATATTGAATGACAAACAGATTGAAGGAGGGGATCGAGCATGTCCCTATGGAGCATACATAAATACAATGACGCAATTTCAGAAGCAAGCTAAACAGTCACACTTGCAAGTTGCCGGCTGGTATGATGATCAGCAAGGGAAATTTGATGAGGTTTCAAATGGAGGTTTAAAAAACGAATGGAATTGACAGCAGATTCAAAGGAATTATACTTGAAAGGACCTGTCTATCTTGATTTCCTTCGTCAATCTAGATATCTACTATCACAGGTTAAAATGCAAATAAAATTTATTCGTGCAAATCCTGAGTTCGCGTTAATGTCTTTTGGAGCTACAAACTATCAAATCAACATAAGTAGTGCCATACTCAATGTAAGGAGAGTAACAATGAACCCGTCAGTCATCAACGAGCATGCGACAGGATTGAGGAAAAGCAATGCAATATATCCAGTTAATCACAGTGTGTTAACAAACTTCACAATTGGTGCGGGATCATCCTCTCATGCCTACCCAAATCTTTTTCCCACTGCGATGCCGAAGGCGGTGTATATCACATTTGTGGAAAATGAGTCATTTATTGGTGCTTTTGAAAAGAATCCATTTAATTTCCAACACTTTAACGTTAGTAAACTAGCACTCTATCAGGATGGAACATTTTTGCTTGCAAAGCTTATGAGCCTAATTTTAAAGAGTGCAAATTTGCACGTGAATATGGTTCTACTTTCACTGCACTGAGCATGTTTAACACAGATGATTCAAATGGAATTACAATGGATATGTATAAAAATGGTTACTTCTTCATTATATACAATCTCACAGCAGATGCAGATCTAGGCGGTGAAAGCGTAGGAGTTACAAAGCCTGGTAATCTACGACTAGAGGTGTCATTTGAGTCACCTTTGAAGAAAACAATTACTTGCCTCATTTATGCTATCTATGATAGCAAAGTTGAAATAACGAGAATGCGAGACGTAACTGTCAGCTATCAGAGATGAGTAACTTAAGCAACGTACAAATCTTCAGGAAAATGGGAAATGCTCATCCCTACTCCAAGTCAATATTTCTTGATGTCTTTTCTAGAGATAATTTACCTAATTCAATTCCTTTCTATCCTTGTTCGCTTATCATCAATACGGACAGCAACAATCTTCCTGGTAAACATTGGATTGCAGTGTACATCAATCGCTATAAAGTGGCTGAATATTTTGACTCTCTTAATCTACCTCGCTTACATGACATTGCACTATGGATGAATAGGTTCTCCTGGACGATTAAGAAAGTTACATCGTTTCCACTCCAAAGCAATGTATCTCTCATGTGCGGCGGTTATGTGCTATATTTCATCAACGAGAGACCATTGAAAAATACCTGTAAAAGTGTTTTACAACTTTTTTCGAAAGATTGCTATAAAAATGATGTAATTCTTACAAAGTATATTGAAACTGTTTTGTAATAAAGTTTTATTTTATATGTAAATATCCTTGTTTTAATTTCCAAATCGTTGGGTTTAGAGGGAAAGCAAAACATGTTTACATTTCAATATGTACTTACAAATATACAGTTCTTTTCTAAATATTTACATAGCTACAATGTAGATTTCACAAATATTTTTCTCAAATCACATAGGATGGGAGGAACATCATTTATGTCTTTAATGCCGGTTATCACAATCTTTCCATTATGGAATACATGAACATGATATGGGTGCCAGTTAGTCATCTGTGCTGCTGGAAATAGTTCCACTTCATAAGTGAGATTATTTGATGATGTGACTTTACGAAAGTCATAATGATAGTTCAATTCACATAACACAGTCATTGTCTTCACTTCCAATTCAGATAATGAGTCACTAATTAAATTTTCCAACGTAGAATGTAGATATGGTAGATCACCATCAGTGAAGCCACCAACACACTGGATTGTTCCATTTGGAAAGAATAGGAATGTCACATATTTATCCTTCCTCTGTATCCTCCATGTTAACATTGAGGGTCTTCCCAGATGTAGATTCGTTGTCGGCTTTATCTTGTGTTTTATTAATAACCATTGCTTTCGATTGGGAATGTTCCGCTCGATTTCTTGAAGATTGAGTTTTGAGTTTACTTTTGTAGTTAACATGCGATTCACGACTTCCATCCGCTTGATGTCCTCCATCCTTAATAAATGAAATCATATGTGGTAGTATCTTTTTTGTTAAGTTTCTCCATGTGACGTCACTGAAACGGAAAAATCGATAGTCAATATCTTCTCTCTTTGGTGAACAGACGTACAGCTTGACGGTAGAGTCACACTTTATCCATACCTTTTGATCGAGGGGAATCTTCATCCGTGTCTTATGGTTGTCAATCAGATCAGCGAAGTCTTTCAGTGAAGATAATGCGTGAAGGCTAATGCAAACGCCACGATGTCTTCCACCAATATTTGCTATTGAGTGACGAAAGACTACTTTCTTAGAATTTGTTATGTGAACGCTTTGTAAGTTGTTTAGTTTCCATGATCTAGTGTAATGAGGCATGTTTTCAAATATAAACCTAATTCATCTGTTTGCATAAAGTTTGCTATTTCACATCTCAACATATCGCAATGATGTTGAGTGCTATGTCTTAAATTCATAATAAGACTACCTATATTTTAGTAATAATTTCTACACATCGGAAAAATGTAGAAATTTCATTTTGTGTTTAGACTACCTATATATTAGTAAGCATAACTAAGCAGGAAGATGTGACGATTGGTTAGTTTGCTTGTAAATTACCTTGTTGAATCGATTTAGACTCATTCTACATCACCTATAGCAGGAAGGATTCTCCTTCTTTTTGAAGGTGGGGGAAGTCCCAAGCTATAGTGTCCATATGGTAGTGACAAATTTTTATTTAACCAACAGCGCTTATCCTCCCAGAGTGAAAGTCCTCGCTTCCTGAATGATTTTGTAGTAACTAAGTGGTTTTTCGAGTTAATTACTGTCATTTCTTCACTTGTATCCATTTCACTGTAGTACACGGTCCTATAATCATTATGTTGTAGTTTTTTAACTGCAGCTCTCTGCACTCCTTTTGCACGTTTGATGCTGTGACAAGATGAATCTAGATATTTCATTGAATACATTTTCGGTTTTAATAAGATCATTTCCTCAAGCAACTTTCCCGCACACTCATCCTTAAAACAGCCCAACCTAGCTCTGTTTGCAGTTGAATATAGTCGGTGATGTACATCATAGTTTGAAGAGTCAAATTTTTCACCAAAGTATAGAAGTATGTCCTCCAGACGGACAGAAGGTGAGGTGTATAGACATAGGAAAAAAATGTCAGTGTCACCGCCACAAAGTCGCGTTCTATTTATCAGTGGACATCTTTTTAAATCATTGTAAAATAGTTGATACATTTCCAACTTGCTATAATCAAGAACTGCTTGACCAACATAAATTAATTTATTCTACATTATTGAAGGCTTGTACATTTCCATGCCAACTAGATCGATCTTATGCTGAACATAGAGTGGATGATTCGATAATTTTTGACATTGCTCAACACTATTAACTAATTTGAATTTTCTCCTTCGTCTTACATTTTCCATTGTCTTGCCATATAAAGAGTTATTCTTCAACTTGTAAAATGACTTTTCAAAATCAGTTCTTGACTGAGCTCTCTTTTGGGAATTCATGTCGATGAACGTTCTTAACCAGGGCTTTTGAGTGAACTTTACACCGCTATGAACTTTTTTAACTTTCATACCCATAAATAAATAAAATTTTAATATTGAATAGTGTACAACATAATTTTCCCTATCAAATTGGTGTAGCAATAGTTTCTTAGTTGAAGAAAAGTTAGTATTTGCCTTACTTTTTTATACAAGTCTTTCATATAACTTGAAAACATTTTTGTTCTATCATCTGCATTTCTGGTGCCAATGGAAAATCGGCAGTGTCATCATGTATGCTTGCAGGATATTCCAAATCTAAATCAAAAATATATCCGATTTCACTATCATCATCTATGGCTTGAATATTAACTTCGTTTGAAAAGTAGCCTATTTCATCTTCATTCAACCATTTGAAATTTGAATGTGGTATACTCTTGCTGAGTGACTAGCCGTAAAGGTTGTTGACATCTATGTAGGATAAGTGACGGCTTTCATTTGCATTATTTTGTAATTCCGTAATGCGTGCACGCGCTCGGTGAATATTTGTAAATGTCATACCTCCCCTTATTCCCCTTTCAAATAGATTGTACATGTTTTCATCTTGTATGTGGTGTGGAGGATCAGATGAAGCAAAACTCAAAGCTGAAGTAAAACTAAGGTGTGGAAGGCTGACAAAATGCACAGGATCCACCTCATCTTCATTTTGACTCAATGATCTAAAGACTTCAAAAATATCTGCCAGCAATAACACATCTAATTTGAGATATGCAAGCATGTAATCACCAAAATTGGAGCAACTGAAAGCGATCCACGCATTACAAGCGTGTTCATATTCTTTGTCTAAGCAATGCTCTCGTGTGAGATCATTATAGAATTCACATTGTGGTGGTAGACTATTTTCCAACAATGTATTTAGACTTTTGAAATAAGAGTAGGGAAACACTCCCTTTTGATATAGGATGTCATCATTAATCAGTGGAAATTCGTTTCTTAATTTTTCTACATGCTTATACACTTGTAATCCTTTTGCTAATTCACTTAGTGATGCACTTAAAAATTGAAAAGAATCCAAGAACTTTAATTTAAAATATATTGTTTTTCCGTTGTACTCGTTCACAGGTACACTAGCGGATAAAGTTATGTATTTTTCAGCTGTGGCTGCTACCACTTCTAATTTCCATGGTTTTGTCTTTCCAAGTGCTTTGTAGCAAACGATGTGACTGTCATAATTCTTGAAGTTGTGGAAAAATATGGGCAGTTCCCGCCTATTCAGTTTCAATCAAAGGTTGCATTTGCTACATAATGTTTGTCTATATTTTCCTGTTATATGATCATGATCTCTCACTTTGATACAATCATCACTGAACTTAGATTTACATTTACTGCAACTCTGTGCGCTTTTGTGTTTTTCTTCTTCATCATCGGATAGAGACATCGGTTGTCTACTTATTGCACGCTGATTGTCATACAAATTTTGTGCTACATTTTCTAGGTGATTTAAGAAGTTCATAATACAATTTTCTCCTTTAAAGACATGATATTCGTTATCAAATTGTGATTGGAGAGCGTTGTGCCAAACATGATAAACTCCAACTGCTGCAGGTTTATGCACTTTATTATCGATGTAGCACTCTATATCTGCATAAATTACTAAAGGTGGACTTAGATGATATTCCATGCTACTTGTACTTACCTCTAGTTGTTTAGGCATTTTTTCTATTTGCGCTTTTCCTCGAACACAAAATTGATAATGTCGGTCTAGAGTTGTCTTATATGTAAACGATTGGGTGCATCGATCACAGTAATGTTTAAATCTTTTATTAATTTTCCTATATAGTCTCGATATCTTTCTGATTCCACAATAATGTGCGCGTTCATTGTTAACAATTAACAGTATATTGACAGTTCGTTTACCAATAAAGTTGCTACTATAACGAACACCTTTGAGTCCTTTTTCATAAAAATGAATGTTAATTTTGATGTCATTATTTTTCTCAAACCTAGAAATATCTTTTATTGATACTGGTGTGGCAATGCCATCCATATTCAGATCAGATGTCCACTTGCTATATGATTTCATCTCATTTCTCGAGTGAAGTACTTCATCATAATGTAGTATTGATAAAACTGAATGCTTGAAGCAGTCATTTGCATTTGAGTGTACATTGATTACAGCCTTAGAATCTTTCAAGCTCTTTGGTAGAGTAAATGTTTGTCCACCGGATAGTAGTGGACTGGTAATAACATTGAATTCAATATTAAGTATTTCATCTATAACCCAGTTGCTACCCTTATTTGCAAATGCTTCAATATGGCTTGAAAGACTATATATCTTGGAATCAGGTATCATAGTCATAAATATAGTTTGTAGATGATGATGTAAAGTGTGCGAGAAACGTTTCATCTTCTTGAGGATTTGATCACACATAACGAATTTGTGCAATTAGACGGCCACGTAGTTGAAATTGTTCTAGAAGGTTTGACACTAAGTCCCCTAATATAGGTCGCATACTCAATAAAAAAGAATTAATGTCGATTGTATGTGTTGATGGTGTGATGTCATATACACGAGCGTGACCATTAAGTGCGCTTTCACTGAGATTTAGAGTTCCATGATTATTATGAATATTCATCTCACTTTTTGTATTATGTACATTCATATG
Source organism: Prostheceraeus crozeri (assembly GCA_907163375.1). Taxonomy (NCBI): domain Eukaryota; kingdom Metazoa; phylum Platyhelminthes; order Polycladida; family Euryleptidae; genus Prostheceraeus; species Prostheceraeus crozeri. The sequence goes on along the minus strand of CAJQUW010002969.1, from coordinate 75,097 downwards.
TTGACGAAATTTGCTAACAGAATTATAATTTTTGCCACAATGGGAGCAACATTGCATAAAGGTATTATTTGAAGCGCTGGTTGACGTATGTCTAGACGTTGGTTCAACAATACTAGATCTGGATATGTGATTATTTTGTGATTCTACTTGATTAACAACTGACATATTCTGAGAATTTGAACTTAAATTGCAAACTAGATTGTGTCGCTTTAGATTATCCTTCCTATTCTTTTGATATGGACACTTGCTACACTTATATGTTATCCCCAACTTACAAAATTTTTCATGACGTTGCAAATTGCCATAAAGAGTAAAAGATTTTCCACACTTGGAACAGACAACCATTCTTAATAGTAAATGATAAGGATTATAATTTTTGATAGTCCTTATATATTTTCATCATTCTATGACGTCAGAGCTATTACCACCCAAAAGAATTTGTTCCGATCTCTTCACTTTTGAGATAGATGTAGTATTACCGATCGATGATATAAAGGAAAAAATTCAGGATTTACAACAATTTTCATTTTCCAAAAGAAAAAGTAAAGTACATTACATTTTTATGCATTTTACAATGCCACTGTGGCACATCTTGATGTGCTGACACTGTGCAGAGCAAGCACCCCTGTCTTCCATGTGAGTCAGCCTCACCTTTTCAATGTTTGAATTTGCATACTCAATATGCATTAAAGTCTCTTTTTCAAAAGGCTTGTTGCCTCTTGAAAGGAGTGATGCCATATGCAAGTTTGACTGTGTTAGATTTCGCACAGATTGAATTAGATCACGATTTTCAGTCCTTAACTTCGCTTCCCTTTCCTCAGCGAGTCGCAGTCGCTCCTCACAGCGTCTCAACTCACTATTGTCATTGGATTCATCTAGATCGACATTGTACTCCTTGGTTCGCAGCATGATGGAAGCAGGAGCGCGGATAGTAGTGTTGGAGATCGTAGGGGGAGCAGGATCATGGGAAGTCGTAGGTGATGGTGTAGTAGGAGGAGTAGGATCGTGGGAAGTCGTAGGAGCAGTCCCCGGGGTATGTGGTTGTGTTGTGGGCGGTGGTGATGCACCCCTATACTCCAGTATAGGAGTGAAGGGGAAGCGGACGCTGCAGGTTGGAGACGATCGAATGTTGGAGAAGGATTCTTCCTCCTGTGATGCGTAGACCGCTGCATCCTGTAATGAGAATAGAAAATATTTGTATTATCCATGCATCATTATATGGGAAAGAAGTTAATAATGTTTGTAGAATTAACAATATAATAATATTTAAATAATGTAAACATGTTTTCTAGTGTTTGAAAGCTATCTTACCTTAGAAGTCATGACGATCTCATGATCAGATCCATCTTCCACCGCAACGTTGTATGAACTATTCTAAAATCAAAATTTAACTGTTACAATCTTTTACATTTCAATTATCTGCTTTCATATTCATTCCTTATATTGTACTTACCTTAGCAATTCTACCATCATCACTGTCATCATCAGAAGAAGTTGGCGATGATGTCGCTGACGAAGAGGACTCATCCGAAGAGGACTCATCTGATGAGGACTCGCGGATGGTGTAGGGTTTTTCCTCATTGTCCTCCATAGACGTTGAGGTAGGTGGCGTTGAGAGGACACTGCGATCTCGAGTCTTTTTCAGTGATAAAGATCGAATTGCCTGCAATAGGAATAAAGACAAAATGATTAGAGAGTGATTATTAAGACATGATAGATTCCGTGAGTGTAGACTGCAACAATCATACTTACAGGTCTCTGACATCCATTATTTTCCACCGTTCTCAACTTGGGAATAGGGGGCAGACTTTGAAACAGCTGAAAAGTTAACAATGTTTTAAAATTTCTAGTTATATACGTATAGACCTTGTAAATAATACTTACGGGATGTGGATTCACTTTTTTCTCCACCATTGTCAATTTCGGAACAGGTGGCAGACTGTTGAAATGCTGAAAGAAAGAGTTTGGTAGTAAAACATATTTAAAATCATAAACATTTTAACTGTAAAATACTTACATCTCTTGCTGTAGGCAATTTCTTTAAAAGTACCTTGGCACTCTTCGTTGGAAGTTCTGAACTCTGAAATGTTAAAAAATATGTTTACTACATGCATACTTGCACTAGAATCGTAGGTGGCATTCATCATTGTTTCATTTAAAAACCTAATTTAAAATAAGCATTTAATAGTACTCACTTCATAATCAGATAGTGACGTGTCACTATCAATGAATTTTCTCGACTTTACTCTGATGGATCGCGTCTTTTTTGGAGGTTTAGAAGTCTTCGCGACCTCATCACATTGGCTCAAAACCCCTGTCGCCGGCCTGTCCTCCTTGGCAAACAATCTTTCCAATTTCCGCTTCTCTGCGGTCGAGGTCAAATTGATGCCTTTGCGTCCATTACCAAGTGCACAGGCAGTATGGGCTTGAATAAAAGCCTTATCTTCCTCACTGTTCGCCTTCTCAGTGCTCTTCAGATATGCCTTACATGTAAGGCAATACAGATATGTACCATCCTCCTTAAAAGAGCAACCCTTATGACTGCTTTTGCTAGCGTGGCGAACCGGCAAATTGCAAGTACTGCAATAATGAAAAATAAGTCTCTGTCGGGAAATGCTTGACGTTCGAACCATTTCTACAAAGGAAATAATCGTTTGTTATATTCTTATCTCTCTGTAGATTAGAACTCATTTATGAATCTATTTTCCAAACTTAAAGAAGTAATATTAAAAAGTTTAATAATCTCAATTAGAAAAATATTAAGATGAAACAGAAACCGAGATTCGAACTCTTAAATCAATTTTTAAGAGGTGTTTTTAATATAGAAACATCAAGTTTGGAATCAGCTGAGTAAATGTTATTTAATTTCGAAAAAAAACATTGAAAAGAAACTGACTTTTCGAAAAAACGAAAGTGTAGAGATTGATTAAAAGTATTTTAATTAGAAGAACAGCTGATTGAAAATGAAATTAATGTGTTAGTGTTTTATTATTTAGAAACGAAATCTTGTGATGTTTATTTAAATTCGAACACTACATCAATCAAGATCACTTGATTCATGTGTATTTCATATGCTATAATAAAAAAAAAACGAAGTAAAGATTTGTGATTAATAATATAACATTGTGTTGTTTCCTATCCTAAAAGCCAACCATGTATTTTAAACTATTTGTTTATAAGAAGTTAGTAATGTACCTATTTCTCAAACTTAGAAAGTAGTAAATACTAAATGATGAAATTCACTTCAGAAATATAATTGTAAATCGACGAAACGGAGAAGCGGAGAACGAGGTCTTGTATGCACACCAAATAATTCAAAACTGAGTGAAGAACGGAGCTCTACAAGTTCTTTATATATAGATTCAACAAAGGAACCATGAACAAAGACTTGATGACATCATGTCATCAATTTGGTGCAGCAAAACAAACTTGACAATTTTAAACAAAATAATAATCAGCTGGCTCATTTTATCCATTAGAATGGAATGGCAATCAAATGCTATGAATATGACTCTTGTAAATAGTATAAAATCTACTATATGTATCTATTATAAACACAAGCAAGTTAATTCAAATGAATTCAGAGAGTTTGAACATTATTACATACAAATCAATTATTCAATTCATAGATATATATGGTAACATGTTTGAAGTCAATATTTTAAGATATTTGAATTGCATGTCAATTTCTAAAGTTTAATTTTCGCGCCAAAATATTGGTTTAAAACTCATGGAGATAATATTAAAATCTGAAATATCTAAATTTCAAATTTTGCGCCAAATTTCGAAATTTTAAATTCGCGCCAAAATTCAAATAATAGGTTAGGGTTAGGGTTAAGGTTAGGGTTAGGGTTAAGGTTAGGGTTAGGGTTAGGGTTAGGGTTAAGGTTAGGGTTAGGGTTAGGGTTAGGATTAGGGTTAGGTTTTAGTTATGCAAAAAAAAGAATAGCTATGGCACCCGGAGCCCATGGGTAAATAAATTTTCGAGTGCGCGAAGCGTATCGAAGCATAAATGAAGTGTATGAAGTGTATGAAGTGTATGAAGGTCAAAGGTCAAGGTCAAGTCAAAGGTCAAGGTCAAGTTCATGTGGAAGTTTATGCATTATGGTCATTTCGAGTGATCAAACTTTAACTTTGAAAATTTTCAAAAACTTGGAAACTTAGTTATTTTTGAAAAAAACTTAGAATTTTTTCCATTTGCATACAGTTGCATACAACAAGGATTTTTTCATTGAATAGGTACATATGTTATATCATTCGAAAGGTCTTTTCATTCTCTAGCTAATGATGTATTGTATGCAATATGGATGATATCATCCTAAGGTGAAAAAAAGCATTCAAAAACACTGTAAATCTATTCAAACTTTCATCCAATTTGACTATCATTTGAATTACACATTAATATTCATTTCAAATTTGTTCTAGTATGTTCGGTGCTGTTTCAAAGTCTCAAACAAGTGATTTGAAATATCTATCTTCGAAATATTAAACTTAGAAATACTTATAGGTAGCTATTTCAGAGATGAATATATCTATCCCCAGTTCCCATTCAAATCCTATCAGAAATTCGATTTGTGAAATTATAAAAACAAGATTGTTCATTTATGTATAGTCATATTTAAGATAAAAAGTTACATGTTGTTGATATTGGGAAAAGGAATGAGTTTTTTTAAGTCAACACGAACACACACTCTTGTTTTCTTGGGGGCACCAGGGCAGCGGCGAGGCGTTGGTGGTTCTATAATGCTGAACTCCAGCGCAGTTGTGAGATTTTTCTCATCGGGTTCCATACGCACACATATTCGCTTCGTGTGGATCCTCCTGGGCGCATTCCGAACATCTCTTCCACAGCGTGTCTTCACCGTTATCAAGGCCTCCAGCGGTGTTTCGAACACACTACTCTGTACCATGCAATTCTCATCTTCGGATGACTCCGGAGGAGTTATGGGTCCTGTTCCGAATACCTGTTCCGATTCGATCCTTTCAACTTCAGCTGGAGAAGCGGGAGGTGTATTGATACTATGCATGGTTAGCGTAATTATAAGAGATGACTTTCAGTATGGTACTTGAGGATTAGAACCTTTGATGAGAATTGGTACACAGCTAGGACTTATATACTTTTTAAACAAAGGAATTCCCAACAGCCAATCAGAGAGGTTCCGATTTTCCCTAAAGGGATATATAAGGATGACATTGTTCCAATTAAGCAAGTTCTAATCCTCGTGACTTGAGTAGATATTAGGAATCTATTACGAATCTACTTCATGATGAGTACCCAGAAACAACTGTTCTGTTACCACAATGAAAGCCAAATAATTATGGGTGGAGCGTTGGATGCGAAGATTAATTTGTGTTGCGGATGCAAAGTGGAACTCTGGAAGACTTTAACAGTGACAGCACTCCAAAGGAGAAAAGGACTGTCGGCGAAGTGTCCTATACACGAGTGTGATCACGACTTCACAAACAATGCAACATTCCTCGAATGGCCGAGGACTTCTTGAAGTTAACGGAGTCCCCCGAGGGATGTGACTTACCTTCTTTCATTTTTTATGGTTAATTACACTTACATTGTAAACCTCTTGTTTTTATTTCACAAATTCTGTAAATGGGATTCTGATTAGCAAATAATTGAACATAATTTCTGATCTGTAAACGCATTATGAAAATAAATAAAATTGTCATCATAGTCACAATGGCCACAATTGTCGCATTTGAGCAAGCAGTCTCAAAACAAACAACTATCTATTCAAGTTCCGAAATAAATGTTCGCATCCCTGTTCTAATTCACTCACTTTAATTCAAAATCGGAACAGGCTGTTACAACCCCAGTACACAATTGATTGTACCGAACCTCGAAACATGAACTCAAATTCAAATCCCAATCGGAACGCGGTTCGAATTCAAATGTTCATATTTACATGTTTGGAACGCCATGTTCGCATCCTCGTTTTAATCCTCACTTTTTGCGTTCACATTATTAACTACTGATATAGAAAATTTCAATGGAAGTGGACGATTTTTATTTCATACTGCACTGACCAGGATGTCTATGCATCAAATTTGTCATGTTAATACAGGTTTTCCAGTTCGACAATGCCACTATCAGATTAAAGAATATGTTTTAAGATGCAACAACGGTATTTCTGTTAATCAGCAGCGTTTTCAATTGAATGATATTGTTTTTAATCGGTAGTGATAATAAGTGAGTAGGGAGTCAAGCGGTTAATTATAAATTAACCGGTTAACCGACGAGAAATTAACCGGTTAACCGATGTAATACTAGTAATAGATGTTTTTCAATTCCATGTGACTATACAAGGCTTATATAGTCGCACTGAGTATAGTAGATGAGTATATGCATGTTTACCTGTTATACCAGTTGAGTAAGCTCGCTTACTTTATGGACATAAACATTTTCTACTGATTGCTTGTAGGTCTACTTCCTTAATATATTATTTTCAAGAATACTGTTATGTTTTAGTATACCCTCGTGAATATTTGAGTTTATTCCGTCTGGCTAACTTGAACCTAAAATCAATTTCACGGAATGTGCCTAATTCCATGTTAATTATTCAAAATAATAAATTATAAAATCTAAATCCACTAATGATAATAATAATGTATATTTTACCATAAAATCTATACAAAACATTCAATGTGAGGTACCAGTATGGTAATTCACAACTTATATAGGATGTGGCCAGATAATATAAAAACAACGGCTACACAAAGCTATCTTTAGGTTACTAATATATTTATGTTATTATTGATACATCAATATTAATATGTTGAATTCCTTGTAGATGGTCATGTGTAGAAGACTGATATCAATTAGAATTACTTTTTCCTAATACAAGATCACTTGATATTCCTCTACTTTTAAATTACTTATAATGAGCCAAGACTTATCACAATTGATGTGGTTAGGTAACTCATAACAAGTAACAATATACCCGGTAGGCTATATCATTATTCTCTATTGCTAATCAAAACATCAATCTTATCTGGAATTAAAACTTCCTTGTTATCATAATGGAATGGATCTTGGATGATCAGATATCAACTATTGTAACAACAAAATATACGTATAAGAGTATTTTATCAAAACCAATTGTCTGGGAAAACGAAGAAATCAGGTAGAGTTATTGTGATGCAGAAAAACGATGGCTTCTGCTGTTTCGAGTCTCACTCCCTTTCCAGGAAATTATTATTTGGCAATAGCTTACATCAGCAATGAGATATTATCGAAATTGGAAAATGAAAACTAAAGCAATGTAGTTGCAATGTAGCAGAAAAGTTGGGAAAGCGTCGGTTAACCGATTAATTATTTTTTAACCAGTTAAATTTAATTAACCGGTTAACCGCTTGACTCCCTATAAGTGAGTTTATCAATGGATTTATAAGTTTAATGAGCGGCAACCTGAAATCATAAACGGCTTTTCATATTCAATTATATTTTATTTAACAGGTAAGTCAATACAAAAAGTTTTGATAATTTTTTTAATTCGAAAGGTAAAATATGTCAAAAGGAAAAGTTTGATAATTATTTTAATTCATAAAGGTAATACAGTAAGTCATTAAAAACTTTTTTTACGAAAAGGTAAGTCAATACGAAAAAGTTTTGATAAAAACAAAACAAGTACCGTAATATTCATTGATGGTTTTGTAAGACATCCTCGCGATTAATTAGTCTAGGCATCAATCTGCCCATACGTCTGGAAGACCTTCCCATCTTATTTGCAGTGATGGCACTCATGTTTTGGGAGGCGAGTTGCAGTAAGGTCAAATTCCGCTGTTGTCCAGTGTAGTTGTGTAACTGCTCACGAATCTCAGCTACTTCTCTCTTGAAAGCCGCTTTCCACATGGAAAACGCGTTCTCTGCGATATTGAGAAATGGAGAGTAGGGCAATAAGTACCTAATAGAGTGTCCCTCTCGCAAACTGACTTCACGGGCTCTATTGTGGCACGGAGCATTATCCATGACGAATACACGAGGTCCAGCCCAGCCGCAACGGACGCTTCTTCCAGCCAGGAGTTAAATCTCTCACAGGAGGTTCCGCCTTCGTAGAATTCATGATGGACGACACCTTCATTAGAGACCGCCAAGATGAGAGTAAAATTCCGCCCGCGCTGTCCATGAACAATCCTGACAGCTCGCTCTCCCCGTCTGGCACGACCTCGTGTGCGACTGATCCATAAATTAAAGCCGGATTCGTCCACAAAAATAAATGTTGGCGGATGGTTTGCGTTGATCGTGTGCAGATACCAGTTCGCATACTCGGCCCTTTCCACTTTCACCGTCATGGCTATTGCGGTTGACTTGAACAGTCTCCATTTTTTTTAAGAAGATAAGACGATTTCTCAGACATGTGCTGATAGTTTGAATTGAGACAGATGGCTTGTCCGGCATCCGCGCTTGTAGATCAGCTTCGATTTGGGCTAACGTGAATTCCGGTTGGGATTCCACAATCTCTACCACAGTATTTGCCATATCTTCGTCCATCTTTTGGTGTCGTCTTCCTCCTCTGGGACGCTCAATGACTCCTTCAAGTATATAACGATGTACTATTGAATACGCAGTACCCCGTTTTACACCGAGAACTCGAGGGGTTTCAATATAATCATCTCCGGCTTCGTGAGCCATAATGATTCTGCGTTTAACATCAAAAGGTATTCGCTGGTGCTCCATATTGATAAGTTAATTTAGCAGATGTGAAGACATCTATATAGGGCTTTGGATCAAACCGAATAGATATCATTTATTCTTCACGTGAAATACCGCTCACTAATCTGATAGAGACACAATTGAACTATTTTGCTGCAGTTTATTTATTGTTGTCGCTCTCAATTGTGAAATGACGTAATAGAATAATAGTAGTAGTAAATACTACTAAATACTAAGATAACTAAATACTACAGAATAATAATAGTTAAATCTTTCAACGTTTTAGAAATTAAAGTGCCGCTCTTGATTCGGTAGTTGCCGTTGTTGTGTAGGAAAACCTGTATAAAGCAGCTGTCCATTGTCGATATCTTTGGCATAGTTGATGCATTTCAAATTCGACCTTTTATCACTATCAAGCAATTCTTTCTGACTAAATTTTGTCATTTTTCATGTCAGGCAGTATATGAATACTTTTCACTTTCTGATTGCTGGCCAGACTTGATACTTTGCAAAATCAATATTGATATGCATTAGCCGTCTGCAGTAAATGCTCAGTGTAATAAAACGGAGTCTAATCAGAACACTTCTAATGATTGTCCCTAATTTCGTATGCCAGTGGTGCAAACTTAGCTATAAATTTCATTTGGGTTGGCTTTAAGCCACACGTAATGACATAGAAATCAGTCTTCGATATGTTTGTCATGAAAGACATATTCAGCTGTCTAACCAATTCAAATCGCAAACATTCAACGATGAAATGAAATAGATTTTCTGTCATTCCAAGATTACATAAGGCACATGAATATTCTTTGAATAATCTGCTATTTACGCTTCTATATTTGTTTGTTTGAGCTGCTAGGTTGCGGTTACCCTATTCTAGGTTTCAAGATATAGTTCTAGTTACATTACTTTCTGTGGATATAGTGTTATTTATAAAGTCCCAGATGAGCACTAGAAAGAGTATTGAACCTGAGTAATAACTGTGACATAGAAATGAGTCCCAGAATCCAGTACTCTTTGAGTTCTGATGCACAGCACTTAATTCGTGCTCATTTTTAGAACTCTTTGGGCTCGAAATCACAGCATTTCATTCGCACTCATTTAATGATTTACATAGGACTAGCACTTCCATTATATTGAAAAATGCCATACGGCATGCCTAACCCGCTATACGACACACGCACATCCACTGAAGAGCTGATTGACAATTTAACATAAGTACATTTCGATCAATAGAATATGCACAAGAATCAAAGTGCAGTCGGTGTTAATAGTGAATAAACGTTGCAAAGACTAAAACCACTGTCGGAGAGGATGGCAAACGTTGACAGGACTCAAAGTGCAGTGGGAGAAAATGATGTTAGTTGTCAGAGCTCAAAGCACTGTCGGTGAGGATGCTTTTGATCCAAATTGATATCTTAGGTTCATTAAGAGGATATCGATAAAATGTCACATATTGGTGTTTGCAGGATCGCTTTTTGTTTCATTGTACCCATACAGTAAGTACATTAGGTGGAGTGGCAACTCAGCATTTATTAAGTCCACAATGTACAGGGTGTATCAGATGTAACCGTCGAACTTTTTTGAAACAAATTCAAAATAACAACTTAACATCTTTGCTTTAGAACAATTAAATATCTATGCTTCAACCATAGAAATGTAGACAGTCAAGTTAATTTAGACCACAGAAATAAAGATATTGTGTGAAAGTGTTCATAAAGCTTTTTATGCATAGACATCATGAGACAGATCTGTTGTCAGTTCTGTTTGTCGTAGTTATGAGGATGAATATGGCGACTCGATTAGATGGCATACGGTTTAGTGAATGACACTGTGAAAAAGTTCGATGCTACTGGTGGCACTTGACATGCCCAAAAGTGGCCGTTCACTATCAATAAACACTGAGGAAAACCGACAGCTGGTACATGAAGTGTCAACACAGCAGCCATGCAATTCTTTGCGTCGTATCTCAAGAGAACTCGACATATCCTTTGCTCTGTGCAACGTATCACAAGTAAACTAGGATTAAAAGTCTGGCGACCGAGGTTGGGTTCAGAAATTGAATGAAAATGACTTCGACAGGAGATTAGAGTTTTGTGAAAGGTTAGTAATGGGCAAAAGACCGTTCCAGGACACCATAAAATTCAAAAAAATAGTATCTTTAAAAACGACATAAATTCATGAATTTAGACCCTTTTTCAGGTTTTTAAGACCTAAATTCATGAATTTAGTCGTTTTTAAAGATACCGATTTTTCAAAAAATGGTACTTTTTAAATGGTCTAAATTCATGAATTTTGGTCATTTTTCAGGTTATGAAGAAAAAAAACCGTTTTTAAAAATACCCAATTTTCAAAATTTTCAAAATCTCAAATTTGAGAATTACAATTTTTACTCCCAAAATCATGACCGTTCCAGGACACCGAAAATCATAAAAGTTAAGAATCTCAAATTTGTGATTATGATCATTTTCTTGCTCAAATCATGACCGCTCCTGGCGTTCTTACAATTTGCACTCAGATAAACACTCAATTGTAGAGAACATCTGCTTCTCGCATTTATGAATAAAAGGCATTTCAGCGTAAAGAGCTGTGTCCTCTAACTCAAACATTTGAAAGGAAACAATGTATGAAAGAACAAACAGCTGCTACTACTCTGTGAAACAATGAGATTTTAATTGTACGTTAGGCAAGTTGGTTTAATTCTTGTCAGTGCGTCAGCACACCCGTATGACGTTAAGATATCTGCCAGCTGTACTGTTTTCATTTATCTCTCTCGTCTGTCATTGTATCGTGTGCTGCGCTGTGATCAGTCATGACAACACAAGAAGTTATCGAAGAGCAGTCAAACATTATTGCTACGTTTCCGGAGTTATTTACAGAAATTTCAAAACGATATATTTTCAATGATAAGAAGGAAGAATATAACACTTTCATCATTGAACAAATGGAGAAATTTCCTATTATTTTTGACCCTACATTTTTTGATAAGGAAAGAAAACGGAGAAGAAAAGCAAAACGCTTACTCGTGAAAGAAAAGAAAGAAAGAGAAAGGGACGGAAAGATTGACGACCTTCATCATCAATTAACGACGTCTTTATCTACCCGTTATGAATTTGTGGATTCCTTAGAAGACTTTGTTGAGCCTTCAGGAGATACTGATAAAGCCATTGCAAATTTAAATACTCTTTATGTGATGGAGAAGAAAAATAACGTTATTAACATAATGATGAAAATCTACCTGGGAAAACACGCGAATTATTTACTGGAACTGTGTGAAAAGGATAAGGCATACTTTCAACATTTATTGCAAACTAATAACATTTCTTATTCAAGGACTGAAATTGCATTTGCAATTAAATTAGCTAAGATGGCATCTATTTTTCCAAAGATTTGTAGACTAAATGTGCCCTTACGTTTTTTGAAATCGAATTTATCATTGTTAGAAGATTGTCTTCGGAAATATGAAAGCTTTTGGAAAGAAGCTTAAAAGTAGTAGCTGATTTTATTTTCTTTTACTGGAGAACGAAAATTCCTTGTCCACGGTGTGGACATATTGTTAATGCAATTTGTAATATTATAGTTAATAACCGATTGTTTTAAGGAAGTTGAATAGTAGTAGCTGATTTTATTTTCTTTTACTGGAGAACGAAAATTCCTTGTCCTTGGTGTGGACATCAATATTTGTAGACTTGTGTGGTTGCATTTTTGTAAATATACATATTGAAATATCCATGTGTTGTTTTTAATTTCTCATTTACGGGAATATAATAGAAACATTTTGTCTTCTATAAAAATGAGCAACATAAATGAGTTTTTTAAATTATACGGCAAACCAAACTACGACAAATTTCGATTTAAATGAGATTGCTAATCAATTGGGAATGAAGAATTTTCACATATTGATGAGGGATGAATTACTATTGATAAAAGATGTACAAAACACTTACTCTACTAATAAAATGTAACAATGTAACGTTTTAATTTAGATTAAATTAAATCATTTCAAAATCGAATAAGTAGTAAGGAAAGACATCATTATGGAACAGTTTTAAATCAATACCCCCCAAGTAGTAAGGAAAGTCATCATTAGAGAACAGTTTTAAATCAATACCCCCTCCCTTCTGACTTCTACGGGTCCCTTAAGAAATTTTTTATTTATAAAATGAGCAACATAAATGAGTTTTTGAAATTATATGGAACACAAACAACAACGAATTTCGATTTAAAGAAAATCGCAAATCAATTGGGAATAAAGAATTTTCATGTTCTGATGAGAGTCGAATTACAATTCCTAAAAAATAAGCCAACAGGAACCTTCAGTTCCCGGAACAAAGTTCCATCAATAACTATAAATTTCATAACAAATCTTCATACGACAGATGAAAAAGGAATACATTGGTCTGCAGGTATCTTTAATAAAAATCGAGATAATTACTATTTTGACCACCCGGAGGCTGAGAACTATTGGTTCGACTCTTATGGACTTCCACCTACAAATGAAGTCAAAAAATTACTTGGCAATGGAATTTATGATACATTTCAAATTCAAAAACCAGGAACTACATATTGCGGTCAATTATGTCTTTATGTTTTATTTAAATTACAGGAAGGAGTACAATTTCTAGATATTATGTTAGAATTGAATAAGGGAATTGAATAAGGGAATTCAATTCCCGAAAAACGTTAGTTCCAATAATAATGATAATGATAATTAAAAATCAGTTCGTTGTAATTTATTTTGATAAAATTGGCCTCTGATATCTTCATCATCTAAATCTTTGATTTCGTAAGTAATCGGATAAGTTTGGTTTATTTTACAAACTTCAAATATTTCTTTAGTCCAATAGCCAATAAAGCCTTTTTCAAATTTATTCCTATATTTAAATATTCTAACTCTATCTCCAATTTTAAATTTCGGCTTAAGTTTCTGCAAATTCGGATTACTCTCATTCGGATAATTATTCTCGAATATTTTTTTTCTTATCAAAGCAGGGTCGTCAGAAGCATTCTTTGGAGTTTCTTCAATACCAGAATGAACTTTATTATTGTACTCTTCTACAACTCCTGGTAATATCTTCAACCATTTCTGATTTCTTTGCTCAGTAAATTTCTTGAATAATTTATTTTTTAACGTCCGATTGAATCTTTCTATCACTACAGCTTTTCCAGCGTTTTCAGTTGAATAAACAGTTTCAAATAGTGGCTGAACGTTTCTGTTATAAAATTCCGACCCTTTATCAACAAACAATTTTTTTTGCTTTCTATTACTTTCTTTAAAGATTTCTTCAAACGCATATTTAACTGATAGACCACTTTTATTTTTTAAAGGCTTTACCCAAGCGTATCGTGTATATATCAATCTATAACGGTCAATGCGTATTTGTAGTCCCTTTCATTCGGCATATGAATAAGATCAGCACTCCAAATATCATCTTTATTAAATACTTTTACTTTCAATAAATATTTAGGCTTTCTGTATTCCCTATGAATTTCGGACGCGTAGGTTCGAGCGTTGCTCTCAGACAGCTTTGCTGTCGTTTCATTTAAACCCTGGCGGAATAATATTTTAGCTTGTAAAGCTTTCTTAACAAACATTCTTTCAATTCTTTCTCTAAAGGAAGGATTCTGAATACTATCTAATTCTTGAATCATCTTCTTATCAGCTGCATGACGAGAACTTAGATCATGATTTCGATAAGCTAAATCATGTCTATAAGCGGCGGCATCTACTCTATTTATTGGTTCTTCACCTGGTTTCGGATTATTATTCTCATCTAGTCTTATATCTAATCGAGTTCCCGGACCAGTATATGAATGACCAGGAAGATGTTTTTCTTTCGAATATTTACTCCAAATAAATCCAGGAAAGTTTTCTAATGTTTTTTGTATATCACCACCGTAGGTAGTAGCCAAACTTTGTTTGTTGTCGTTACCTTCATAAATTTTACAATTTGAGTTTTTATTTTTATTTAATAGATAATTTAATAAATCTAAATTAGCAATTTTTAATTTAATTAAATTTTTGGAATTTTTAGAATTCATTTTAAAAGATAAAAAAATTTAAAAGTTAAATAAATGTTTTACCTTATGGACCAAAGGTCCTGAGGTTATTACCGAATCATACTAGGACTTAGATATATTCCAGAACCATCTTTAGTTTCTTTAATTTCAATTAAATCATCAACATTGTGGAGAATATTTTTAAGAACTCGTTTTCCTTCATCAACTAATTTTAATTTACTAATAAAATTATCTACTATTCCGTCACCCCTAGCAACTTTCTCTAACTCTCTATTATGACGTTTTTGTTCTTCTAATGCTGCCTTCTCTGATTTATTTTTATTTACTGCTTTGACAATACCAGCTGTCCCACCTGCAACACTTCCTGCTGCTGCTATGCTACCTATTATTAGTGGAATTAATGGGAGAATCCCGCCATTCTTTTCTTCTTGTAATTGAATATTCTCTATCATTGGTTTACTTATGTAATACTTTTTTTTGTTAATCGTAATAGTTTTAGGGGTATTTTTGTCAACAATATTACGTAATTTTGATTAAACAGGTTTATTATTATTACTTTTCGCTTGCGACATTTTTAATAAAAAATTTTAAGTTATCAAAAATTTTAATCTATTCTAGTTATGAAAAAATTTTAAGTTATCAAAAATTTTAAGTTATCAAAAATTTTAATTAACTTATCGGAGCGAAGCTCCTCGAGGCTTTAGCCTATCCTTGCCATCTTTCCATTAAGAATTTCAATAGAATATTTTACATCTTCTAGCAATAAACCATAAGCCATCAATGAAGTTGTGGAATCTTTCTTTTCAATATTAATTGTTTCATCACAACCAGTCTTGATAATATCTTCAGATTGTGCACTTAAATCGAAACAGAAAACAGGATATAAATGTCTCCAATCTCCAGGAGTTAATTGTGGTTCAACTCCAAATTCTATACAAAGATTTCTATAAGCATCATATCCTTCCATAAATTGATTATTGGTATCATCGAATCTTAATGGATCAATTGGATATCGGGTTTGATTTAATGAAACTTGTAAACTTCGAATTGTATTAATATGGAAGAGATTATTGTTCTTATCAAAACTTGGAGAATTATTTCTTTGAAAAGTTAGTAATAAATATCTTGGAGTATTCTCAGTTCTAGTAAAATGCCAGTTAAATCTTTGATCGGAAAAAGTTACTGAACTAGCAGTACGCTTTAGGAAATGTACTGGAATTGGTTTGTTAGTATTTAATCTTTTTGCAATAGCTGTTTCAATCTCTAAACTAGGAGTAATATGCTTAATCCACCATTCAAGTCTATCAATTTTTAAATATGCTTTTTTCCACTCTTACCAAAAAAGATTAATTCATTATTTGCTGTGCGATGAATTATTAATTTAAATTTTAATTGATATGATATTTTATCATAATCTAAATATCCGAATAATGGAGACAATGACCAATTTACTGTCTGTTTACTTTTCTTGTTAAACTCACGTCTTCATTTATATGCATCATTATTTGTTTTATTTAAATGTTTTGCAATATTTTCTACATCTTTCGCAATTCCTGCGGCATCTGTTCCAGCGTTAGTTAAATCATCTATAATTATACCATCATTAGTATCAGGAAACCAACCTTCGATTTCATACTTTTTATTATTTTCACCAATTGTTACAAATCTAAGCATTGTATCAATTACACCTGGAGAATCACTTATTGTTTCTATATTTTGATTTGCAACATCTAAACGCATTTGTGTAAATAATCTTGGAAAAAATTATTCTCTAGTGGAATATTATCGGTATCTGGTAATGGTGTTGTAAAATTGGCATCACTATATAAAGAATATTCACAGTGTAAAAATGAATCAGATAAATATAAATAACTCTGCTGATTATCAACTTCAAAGATTAAATCTCCTCCAGTATTCACTCTACTAGAAGATCCGGGATTCATAGCAATTCTTATATAGTCATTCTTTTTTGATTATAACTGACGAACGGAGGATCGTCTAATCTAAATTTCTTTTCGATAAGCGAAGACATTTTTTAAAAAATAATTTGACTTTTTTGTTTTTCTCATTCACAGAAAAATTTTACTAAAAAAATTACTAAAAAATTTTACTAAAAAAATTTTACTAAAATATAATTTTAGAATTTTGCTTGACCAGCTCCGCTATTAATACCATTACCTCTTATTTCTTCAATTGAACGTTTTATGGCTACGCCTGATTTCTTCTTATGTTTACTATCAGACGGAGCTCCGCTCCTCAAGGTTTCCCCCACAGCTATGTTAGCAATTTTGTTTTTTGTTTCCTCTGAAAGTTTTTTTAAATTTTTTAGTTCTTCAGAATCATTCCTAAGTTTACGAATAGCTTCTAGTTGTTTTAATTCGTTTTGAGACTTAACAGCATTTGATATTGCACTAGCTGTACTACCTATAGCAGCTGCTCTTTTTGCAGCAGATGTAATCAAATCTTTATTATTTTTAATTAAGTTAACGATACTTCCAATACCAGAAAATATACCATCCCCTTCTTTTTGAACGGCACCTGCGGTGCCTAGGAACTTTTGTGTTCCGATTGTTTCTACACTGTCATAATGGTAAACAGATTTCATAGATGGTTGATGAGCAATTTTTTGATTTGAAGCAAAATGTTTAAGATTGTGTTTATAAATTATAGGCATTTTTTAGGATTAAATTTGACTTTTGGGAAAAATATTTACGATCAGCTAAAGCCTCGAGGAGCTTCGCTCCGATTGGTTAGTAACCTGACGACCTTTGGTCCGTTTAAGATTTACGTTTGTGAATGGACAACAACTTCGAGATAACTTTATTAATTGACTGTTGCACTTTATCTATTGCGTCAAGCAGCGTGTGATGTACTTTAATTTCTTTTCTATTAACTTGCATTTTCTCCTGATTCATCTTCAACGCCGTTTTAAGATCATTTAATTTAATTTTAAGAACATCTAGTTGTCTTTTAACAGAAACTAACTGTTCTTTATTTTCTTTAGAGTTTTCTTGTAAATTTTTCTTTAATTCATTTTCTAAATTGATTTTAAGAGTTTTCATTTTATCAACTTTTTGATTAAGTGAGTTTACTTCATTTATTATTATATTCATCTTTTTCATTTGTTGAGTAATTTTAGAACTTAATTCATCAACACTTTTTTGGAATGTAGCTTGTAACTGCTTTAAATTTTTTTAAATTCTTTCAGGAAGTTTTTCTATTTCATCTTCTTATTGTTCTTTTAACATTTTTATCTGTTGTTTATTTTGAATGACTGCAGATTTTAACTTTACAGAAAGTAATATTAAAATTTTTGATTATTCAGAAATCTTTTTAAAAAGTTTTGCTATATCTGCTTCTAGCTCTCTATCCTTTTTATCAAGTTTTAATAATTTTTCGTTTAATGATTTGTCATTAAGTTTAAGCAACTTTAATTCATTCATCAGTGGAACCAAAACATCGTTTATATATTTTTCTTTTAAGTCATTGATTTGTGTATCAATATATTGTTTATTTGTTAACTCTGTATTTTGTTGCGGAAGAATAGAAAGATGTAATGGACCAGATAAAACGTCTCCAGTTTTCATGATATAATTTTCTATTTATATTTCTTATTCACGATTATTCGGGATATATGCACCTCCACCAACATTTGGTAACATCATTTTTAAAACAATAAAAAAGTAATTTTTTTATATAATGAGAAAAAAAAATTTTTTTTCTAATAAAAGTAAAAAAATAAAATTTTTTCTAATAGAAATAAAAAAATAAACTTTTTTCTAATAAAAATTAAAAAAATAAAATTTTTTCTAATAAAAATAAAAAAAAATGGATAAAGCAAATTTTAAAAAATATATATTGGTCCGCATCGTCCAGTTCTTCTTATTCGACGAGATCAACGGGATTTGAAAATAAATGTTTTGATAATAATAATAATCCATGTATAGATGTTAATATTTTATTTCAATTACAAGCCGAAATATTTAGAGAACAGACTAAAGGTCTACTTTCTATAGAAACTAACTATTGTATTTTTCCAGGTGATCCATTTATTAAATTTATGGATATTGTCAGTAAATATAATGATGTTGCATATGTAGAATTAAATAAAGAAAATATGGTTATAATAGGACATAATAATGTTTATGGTTTTATTAGAGCAGTTTTGCCGATTAGTAATACTGAATGGATTGAAAATGAAATTATTAATTATATCAATATTAGAGAATTAGTTAAAAAATTAAAATCTTTTTCCAAAGAAAAAATTAGATTATTTGTTGATGAACAAAATCAATATAAAATTCATATAGAGAGTAAAAAACATAATGAGGAATTATTATGCCAAGTATATTATAGAGACACAATTTATAAACAAGAAACATTAGAAATGCCGCAAAGATATGATGATGATACTTATATAGGATTATATTCAAACTTAAATATTAATTTGTTAAAATCTTATATAAATGGTTTAGCTCAACAAGAGAAAATTTATATGTGGAAAACACCTTATAATATTAACAATGTCCATAATCATAATCATAATAAACGAACCGAAGGTTCTAGGGCTTTGCCCGATCTTAAAGAATCTTATAATAATAATGATGATGATAATATAAATGATGATTCTGAAACATCTGAAAATGGTGTAAATGGTAAAAAAGATTATAAAAATATTAGTAATTATAAAAATTTAAGTGAAGAAAAATTTATATCTCATACTGATGTACATGATATTAATACTACATATAATCAAAATTTATCTAAATTTCATTTTCTTACAATTGAAAATAATAATGACGGTATAGTTGAAGATACTGTTAGACAACTATGTGTCGGGTCTACAAAATTTAAATTAGGATTTACATCTAATCAATTTAAAATTTTATCATCTTTAATAAAAACTAAAAGTGATTCAGATTATGGTGGTGTTATTAAATTTTCCAAAAGAGATCAAAGACCAATATTTTTCTCTATTATATTATTATCAGATAAAAAATGTAATTTAGAGTTAGATATTCCAATAAGAGAATGGTATCCTATCAGGGAATGGCATCCTATACCAAAAAGTGTAATTTATGATGTTGAAGAATCAATTTATGATGATGATGAAGAATCAATTGATGATGATGATGAAGAATCAATAGTTAGTGAAAATAAATTTAAATTATCTTTTGATAAAACGTTATATGATAAAACTTAATATGATAAAACTTAATATGATAAAACTTAATGTGATAAATATAGAAAATAAAATAACTAAAGAACGTGAAATATATAATGATATATATTTACTTTCAAGACCTTGATATTAGAATGTTTATATCTAAAATTAAAACACAATTTTTTTCTTTAAAAAATAAAAAAATGGAAAATACCAAGTTTTATTGTAACTTATGTAAAAAAAAGTTGCAAACAAAAAGAAGTTATCAATCTCATTTAAATAGTAAATTGCATTTACAAAATGTACACCGAGTTGATGAAGGAAATATATTAAAATTAAATAATTATAAAAACTATCTACAAACATTGCCTACTGATATAAAAGTTAAAAAAATGTTTGATGATTATTCACATTCGGAATATAAAAAAGTTTTTAATAGTAAAGATGAGACCTACAAACCGAAGGTTCTAGGGCTTGGCCCGTACCAGATGGAAGATATTTATTTAGCGATACTGATGAATTTAACGAAATAGATGAATTAAACGAAATTAAAAAAACAGATGAAGCTGTACACGGGACATCAAAGATGTCTTCCAGGGCTTCGCCCGTGACAGATATAAATTATTTATTTAATGAATCGGTTCGAACCGAAGGTTCCAGGGCTTCGCCCGTTGAACATAATGAAACCGATGAAACTTTTTATAATGTATTAACAAACTTTTATAATATATTTAAGAAATCTTTTAAATGTTATATGAATGTAGAAGTACTTTATACAAAAAATGGACCTGACGGAATTCCTGAAGAAATAATACAAGGACATTTTACAAATTCACAAGAAATTCATAATGTAAATGATATACAACCCATATTTGAATCGATGATACTTAAATTAGAAAATTGTGTAATTGAAGCCCAGTTACGTGAATCTGGTTGGAGATTTGTTAAAATACTATCTAAGAAAATAGTAATTGATAAATATAAAAATAATACTGGTGGTAGTTATGTTCCTTTACCTTTCAGTTCACCACAAATAATCAACATAAAACATGAAGATGATTATTGTTTTCTGTGGAGTATTATAGCACATTTGCATCCTGCAGAATATCATAAAGAAAGACTAAGTCATTACAATAAAGAAGAATACATAAATGAATTTGATCTTTCTGATGGTTTGCATGAATTTCCATATGATTATAATAGATTAATGAAGTTTCATAAAAAGAATAAAAATTTAATAGAAGTAAATGTTTTTGAATTAAATGGGAATTATGTTTCTATTGGCAAAATTACTCCACTTTACTCAGATTCAAAAAAATTTTATTTGAATAATAAAAATTTATGTCAATCAGAAATAGTATATAATGATAGAGGAAATTACATGCATCATAATATTTTTTACCAAGGAAATATAATATGTACTGAAAAACTTCAAATTGTTAAAACATTATCACCAATAATGATTAATCATAATAATTATAAAGGACGTAATTATAATTATGATAATGATACCGATTACTTATCTTTATCTTCAGAATATCAACAAAAATTACAAAATTTAAATGAAAGTTTACAAAAATGTAAAACAGATTATCAACAACAAACAAAAATATTAGTACAAGAATATGGCCATAAATATCAAAATAAGATAGAAACAATACAAAAATTAAATGAAGACAATAAAGAATTAAATAATGAAGAAAATAAAGAATTAAATGAATGTTTAAAAAAATGTCTACAACAATATAAAGAACAATATGATAAAGAATATAGTTATCAGTTACAAATATTAAATAAAAATTATCATCGAAATACATTTAATCTTATAAAAGAAATTGATGAAACACATGAAATATATAAAGATAAATTTGAAAAACTAGAACAGTCAAAAAAACCAGCGCAAGTGAATATATTATATTATCAGGGTCATTTTATATTGTGTAAAGATGTTTCTATATTTACAAAAACTTCAGATAATACAAATTTTCCTTGTCTTCAATGTATGACAAGTTTTAGAACTAAAGAAGAAATGAATAGACATTTGGAGAATTGTCAACAAAATGAAGCAGTCAGAAACACATTTCCAAAAGATGATTATTTAGAATATAATAAATGGTATTTTAAAAATAAAGTACCCTTTACTATTTATTGTGATTTTGAAGCATATAATGTTAATATGTCACAAAATCGAACGGAAAGTTCCAGGGCTTCACCCGATTCTGAAAATGATAATTCTGATAATTATAAATATGAAAAAAGTGCATCTTAACAAAGTAAAGAAAAATATTTATTTGAACAAAAACCATTATGTTGGGGAATGTACATTCATTCAAATTATCCTGAATTATTTAAATCAGAATATTATCAATACTATGGTGAAGATAGTTCAGAAATGTTTACAAAGAAAGTAGAAGAATTACAATGTCGTTTTTCACAATTGCTTGAAACAAATATACCAATGCTTCCATTAACGGATGAAGAAAAAATTAATTTTGTTAATGAAACAAATTGTTATTACTGTGGAAAAGAATTTACAAAAATTTATAAAAATGGCAGAGGTAGATATCTTGACAAGCGAAGCGACGGCTCTGCCGTCAAAGTAAAAGATCATGATCATCTAAATGGATTATATAGAGGTGCAGCACATAATTCTTGTAATCTTAATGCAAATAAATTTAAATATAACTTTGTTCCTCTATATTTCTACAATGGTTCTAAATATGATTTCCATTTAATAATGAAAGATTTATTTTCATCTGAAAAATTACAACTACAACAAATAAATGTACTATGTAAAACAGAAGAAGAATATTTTTCAATGCAATTAGGTTGTATTAGAATTTTAGATGCATTTAGATTTTTTACTCCTTATTCATTAGATGTTATGGGAAAAACTTTGAAATCTGAACAATGTAAAATATTAAATAAATATAATTTAAAACCTTTAAAAGGCATATTTCCGTATGAGTATATAGCCTGCGGCTCACAGTCGAAGACTGATATAACTGGAGATAAAACCTGCGGTTCACAGTCGAAGACTGATTTTAATTCTGTGAATAAAATTATGGAAGAAAAACAACTTCCTCCAATAAATAAATTTAAATCAACATTAAAACAATCACAATTATCTGACGAAGACTATGCAGAAGCTGAAAAAAATTGGAGAGAGTTAAATTGTAAAACAATGTATGATTATACAATGAAATATCTACAGATAGATGTATTAATACTAGCTGATCTTTTTGAAAACTTTCGTGATATGTGTTTAGAATATTACGGAATAGATCCATGTTATTGTTATTCTACACCAGGTTTAACATGGTTAGCAGGATTAAAGCATACTAGTGTTCAAGCCGATGGCTCTAGGACAAAGTCCGTTAAACTTAAACATTATAAAGAAAATACATATGATAAATTATTATTTTTTGAATCTGGGATTAGAGGTGGAGTTTCATCAGTTTTAGGTAATCGTTATGTACAGTGTTACAATAAAAAAGTAAATCCTGATGATTATGGAATAATGAAACCTTTATCTCTAGAAGAAAGTGATCAGTTTATAAAATTGTTTAATCAAAATATAGAAGGACTTATATCAAATGAAGATAGTCAAGCAGCAGTCGATGAAATCATGAGAGAAAACTATTTGTTATATTATGATTTTAATAGCTTATATTCTTCTTGCATGATACAAGAATTACCAACAGGTGAGATGGAATGGTGTAATATTCGTACGACATCAGAGATGTCTACTAGGGCTTCGCCCGTTCTTGATTATCAAAAAACATATGATGGAAATTATAATCATGGTTATATATATGAAGTTGATTTAGTATACCCTGATGAAATAAAAGATAAAACAAAATATTTTCCTTTCTGTCCCGAAAACAAAATTCCCAATATAGAAGATTTTTCAGATTATCAAAAATCTTTAATTCCTAAGAAATACAGACCAACAAAAAAACTTATGTTAACACAAAGCAATAAAGGAAAGTATGTTGTTGAAGGAAGAATGCTAGATTGGCATTTAGATCATGGAATGATTCTCACCAAAATACATCGAAAACTATTTTATCAAAAATCTAGGTGGTTAAAAGATTATATAGAGTTCAATATTGAAAAACGTAAAATAGCTAAAAGAAATAAAGATGATATTGGAAACGTGTTCTTCAAATTAATGAATAATGCATTTTATGGTAAGACTTTAGAAAATGTGCGTAATAGACAAAATATTGAAATAGTTTATGATAAAGATAGGTTTCAAAATTTAACAAGGAAACCTACATACAAAAGAACTACTAGATTCAGTGATGAACTATGTGCAGTGCATCTAAGACGAAACATTATAAGACATGATGAGTTTAATTTTATAGGATTCACTATATTAGAATTAGCTAAACTATTTATGTATAAATTTATATATGATTATTTAGCACCTGCTTATGACGAAAACTATAAGTTATACTTTACAGATACTGATAGCGTTTTCTTAGAATCAACAATACCGTATAATTCTTCACTTGATGAAGAAATTAATAAAATAAAAGATATCATTCATCCTTCTGATTTATGTAAAGTAAAAGATGAATTAGAAGGAAATGAAGATTTCATAACAGAAGCTATATTTTTAAAATCTAAATGTTACTGTTATGATACAACTAATAATATTAAAACACATAAAACATTAAAAGGAATTTCAAAGGCATCAGTGGCTAATCAAATAACATTTCAAGATTATAAAAATGCATTATTTAATAATGAAATAAAAACAGCATGTAATTATAGACTTAATTCAAAGAAACATAAAATGTATTTAAAAGAAGAACATAAATTAGCATTAGATCCATTTGATGATAAAAGAGAAATTTTACCTGATGGAATAACTACTGAACCTTTTTAATTTTTCTAAAATAGATAAATTTGATATATATATAAAATAAAAAAATAAAATATTATAACACTATATTTGTATATTTTTATCACTCCGCGAAAATATTTTCTATAACTCAATCATGTATTTTTTTATCAATATTAATTGTAATGAAGCCATAATCTTTTGACCGAGCATTGTTACACGATTGTTTAAATTCATCTTTATTTCTTACGCATAAATGTCTTAACAAATCACATAAGTGTCTTGCATTTATTTCAAATAGTATAAATATATTTGCATTCTTTCTAATAACACTTCCATCTAATGAATACATACTTTGTGTTAAATAAAATACACTACAGTTGTTATGTCTACCTCTTGTGAAATAATTTCTCTAAACTGACTGATTTCTATCATTAACGCAATCATCAAAAATTACACAATGTTTTATTGTTTTATCTAGTTTACTAGGATCTTGCATATTACCACTATCGTCTATTAATTGTATCTTTATATGCTTATTTTTATTGGTTTCAACTAACTGATTATTTTTTGCTGCTTCTTCACACCACGAACTTATTTCTTCTTCATCTTCAGATTTTTCATATTCTTTGAATAATGAAGCAATTGCTGTTTTTTAAGATTATTTTCAAATCCATATTTTAAAAATTGATAGACGGGTTGTTCTGCTGTTGTTGTATAAATTATAAGATTGTTATAATCCAAAAAATTTGGAGTCGTTAAAATTTTAAATAATAGATACGTTTTTCCACATCCTGATCTTCCACAAATAACTGACAAAACTTTATTAGATAAATTTGGATGATGATTAAATTTAAGTTTTTTTTATTTAATGGGGGTACTTTACTCATTTTTTAATAAAAAAATTTATTTTTATTTTATTTTTATTTTTAAAGAAAAAGAAGAAAATTAAACTTCTCTAGCTTCGCGAAGGAGTTTATACCTCCCGAACCAAAAGATCTATCATAATCTCTTCACCTCCAAAATTTATTTCTTGCCCTTTTTCATCAGTGATTCTAATGTTAATGTTGTTAATAGTTTTTCTTGTAATAGGGAAATATATTAATGTTTGTGGAATTACATTTAATCTATAACCAATGGGTACAGTAAAAGCTGGAAAACTGAATATTAAATTTGATAATTTACCATTTATATATCCTCCTTCAATAATGTCACAATGTACAACAATTGAATTTATTTCAGTTATTTTTGGAATCTTCTCACCTAAATGATAACCTTGACTATAGGTTTGTTTATTAAATCCTAATAGCTTTGACAATGATCTATCATGATTAAAATCAACTTGATGATTTTCGTCTAAAGTAAGAGAAAATTTATTAACTGCCGGTTCAACTGCAAAATGTAATTGTTTCTTATCTTTAAATGATATACCTAAATTTCTCTTAATTTCATTTGATATTGATTCAACTTCGTAAGAACCAGGAAGAAAAGTTAGTATTTTCAACGTTTTGCCTTTATCAGTAGAATATCTAAATTGATCATTCACATCTTTGATAACGTTTTGAATAGTGTTAAATGTGGAGAAACTAGTCAATGCAATTTGATAATTTTTATTTTGTTCCAAATGTAGAATGGGTTCTAAATTACAAGTGTGTGATGAAGTAGTTGTTATAATTTTTAACGTCGTACTAAATTTTGATGAACCCAAAATCTCTGTTAAATTTTCTAAATGATTATTAATTTTGTCTAAATCTGCTGATGATAATTCTCTCGAAGACATTTTTAAACAAAAAAAATTTAACAGATATTTATTTATGAAATATTTTTTTATAAAAAAATCATAGATAAAAAATTATAGATAAAAAATCATAAATAAAAATCATAGATAAAAATCATGAATAAAAATCATAGATAAAAATTAGAAACAACATATTTCAGCTACACTTTTATAATCCTCTTCATTTAGAATCTTCTTTTCTAACAGTCTTTTCAATATAGCATGAATTTCATTGAAACTAGAATTAAGTCCTTCTTTTATTGCCGATATTAAAATATTTAATCTATTTAGTAATTCTTGTGGTTCATCTGGTAAAAATACGGTTTTTTCTGTTTTCTGTTTTTCAGATAAACCTTTTCCTACTTTAACTCCCGTTGATAATAAATTTTCTAATTGTTTATAACGTCTTAGAGATTTTACTGCACCAACTCTATCTAACATAGCTTTATATTTTATAAGATCTTCTACAGCATAATTATTTAAATCTGCTCCTCTTAAAAGATCAACAAAATTTCTTATCTAAATAAAAAGGAGATTTATCTGGTGAAAAAATTAAACCTCGAAAAGGTTGCGGAAATATTTCTTTTTGACCGAGATAAAATCTAGGTATTGTTTTTCCATCTATAAATGAGATAGAATGTTCAAATTGCATAGATTTTGGTAATTTCTTATTAATGTTTGATTCTAGTAATCCATAGTCATCTAATATAGTTTTGTGCTCTGGATCTGTTATATCAATTTGTTTATCATTATTTGTAAGTTCTTTTTCAAGAGTTTTAAATGGTTTCATAGTTTTTTCAAAATCAGTTTTTACTTGTTCGGTTTGCTGCATTTTTTCAAACATATCAGATTGAATACCAGCTTTTATCATTCTATGTTGAAGATGATTTTCTTTCATAATATTTCTTTGTTTTATTAACACTTCTAATTGTTTTATTCTTTTAAAATTATCAGCTCTAATTTTAGCCATTTTTAAAATATAATATTTGAATTTTGTGGTAACATTGGAATACAGCAAAAACATTTTACTGAACAAATTATTTTTTTATTGCTCTGTTGTCTGACATCTTTTCGTTTAAAGTTTTCTCGTTTTAAGTTTTGTTTAATAAAGTTTTGTTTAATAAAGTTTTGCTTAAATTTTCGCTTAAAGTTTTTAGCTCTTCTAAAAAAATTTTATCATTTTCTTCATTAGAAATTTTACCATCACTAGAAATTTTACCATCCTGTTTATTCTTATCATCAACTTTTTCTGACTGTAATTGAAATGATATTTGATTTACTTCATTAGCTATTTGATCAAATTTTTCAATCTCATCTAACGTAATAACATTATCATCACATACTCTTTGAAAGTAGTAATGTAGTTTATCATAGACTTCTTTAATATGTAAATGCTTTGTTTTTAATGATTTTCGTTTCTTAGTTATTAAAGATTTATCTAACATTGTAACAAGTGAAGTTGCAAAAACACCCGTACCTGTTAAAGCTGTAGCAACTACTGGAATTACTAAAACACCTGAAGATATAACAATTGTTAAAGCACCTAAACTTATTGTTAAGAATATGCCAATTCCTTGTGTTACATTCTTAACTTTAGACCATCTCTTTCTTAATTTTTTATAATGCTCTAATCTTAATAATAATTGAGATTCCTTATCTTTCATATAACGTACTCTATCTTTGTGTTTTTCTTTATTCATTTTTTCAATGTCCATTAAAGTAGAACTACGTTCATATGACAACGAAGGATATATTCTTGCGGTTTCTTCCATTTCTGAAGTTCCTTCCACTTTTGTTTCTTCCATTTTTAAAGAAATATTATTAGTCACATGATATATTTTAAAAACCTGAAAGATGGATAAAATTCATCAATTTGAAATTCTCAACTTTTATGATTTTACAGTGTCCTGGAACGGTCATGATTTTGGGAGTAAAAATTGTAATTCTCAAATTTGAGATTTTGAAAAATTTGAAAATTGGGTATTTTTAAAAACGCCTAAATTTGTGAATTTAGGTCTTCATAACCTGAAAAATGACCAAAATTCATGAATTTAGACCATTTAAAAAGTACCATTTTTTGAAAAATCGGTATCTTTAAAAACGACTAAATTCATGAATTTAGGTCTTAAAAACCTGAAAAAGGGTCTAAATTCATGAATTTATGTCGTTTTTAAAGATACTATTTTTTTGAATTTTATGGTGTCCTGGAACGGTCTTTTGCCCATTACTAAGGTTTAATGAAATATTCTACGACAATCTTAATATTGTTTGGACAGATGAATCCATCTTCAAAATGAACGGAGAAGTCAATCGTCACAATTGTGTGTTTTGCTGTGTTGACAGCCCACATGAAGTTTTCGAAAAATCTGTGAACGGTCCTGGGGTACATGTATGGGCTGGCCCTACGTCCATAATTGAACCCTGCATCTTTACAATAAGTGTTACAGTGAGAGTTATTTAGATATGCTCAACACATATGCTTTTCCTCAAGTTCAACAACTTTACTGTGGAGGGGGCGACCAAAATGATATGTGGTGGCAACTGGATGGGGTTCCTCCACATTATGCCAAAACTGTTCGCGATCGTCCGGACAAAGAGTTCCCTCAACAATGGATAGGAAGACGTGGTTCCGTTGAGTGGCCACCCCGTAGCCCCGATTTGTCTGCACTCGACTTCTCAGTGTGGGGCATTGTGAAGGAACTTGTTTTCAAGAATCGAATTCAAAATCAGGACCACTTGAAAACGTTGATTCGAGAGGCATTCCAGACATTTGATCAGGATTTATGTCGTGACATCTGTTTCTCAGTATGTGGAAGAATTCAGCAGTGTGTAGAGGCGAATAGTGTCCATTTGGAAAACACACGGCAGTAATGTAGATATTCAAAGATATTTAATATTATAAAGGGCTAGATAGGAAATAGACGTGTTTTTTCCTTGTGTGCAACGAAACCGATGAAAATCAGCTGATATTGCATGAATTTCAAAACATTTTGTAAGCAAGCAATAGATTAGATGTTCGTTTTCATTATCTCGTTTTAGTAATTACAGAACAAAAACGCATTTTTATATATGTCTAAAAACAACGTCCAAATTGCAACAAGTGGGGCCTACTATAACACTCTACTTATTCAGATGTTTTACCAAACGCAGTTGTAAAGTACTGCTGATACACTTCTTTCAAATAGACTTTCCTGAATTATTTTATGTCAGCTGATTATTAAATCTGTAGTGCGCATGTTATGTAGGAATAACACAGATGAAAACCAATTGTTTAACTTTTAGATGAGAGCAGAGTGAAGTTCACTTACAATTCACCAAAAACATGACTAAATGACTTATCTGAAGAGAAAAATGAACCGCGCATTTACATTTGATCATGCAGTTAGATTGCTTCTTTGTAATGAGTACCCGGCCCGGCTATGGTTGAACATGCATATCGTTATATCGCTGCTGTGCCCACGAGTGCCCGGCCACGCCAGACGCGATTGCCAAGCTTGGCAATAATCCAACATGCATACATACGCGTTTATATGTAATTTTACGATAAGAAATTACATGATACAACACAAAAAGTAAATATGAATTATCAGAAAATTTGATATAAAATTGGCTTAAACAAATAAAAACAAACGACATATATTGTGTATGTTATACAATGCACATTGACAACATCATTGACAGTGACAGACATGCGTTGATCTATTTCACTTGGACCTAAAATGCCCTCTGTTAATTATTTGTAATACATGGATCCTCATTGTAGTTTCAGCCTGGTGAATTGCTCGAAGAGCGTTGTTGACATGGCTGAGCGTTAGTAATAGCCAATTCCTCACTGTAATACTCGGATTCTCACAAAATTTGTTAATAGTCATGAATTCTACAGAGGGAGTTGAGTATTTATCAGTCTTCATCTGAATATATTTTCTTCCAAATTGATGGTACTGCATTAAATTGCTGTATTACCGCTCTCATCTTTGACAATTTTTTTCAGAGAAACTACTGAATGAATATTCTTGAAACTTATTTTATAATGTCAGTGAATTATGCTTTACATCATGTGCCATTTCTAAGGTTTTTTATCGCTTTGCCATCGCACAGTCGACAAAACAGCAATATCGCCCCATTGCCGTGATGCTTTTTTTGCCACGATAAGGACCGTACTAAAATGGATTCAAATTTAGGCATCTATTTCTCATCTAGCCCTTTTAAACAATTAAATATCTTTGTAGATATTGTTGCTACATTTCAATCTATAGAATTATTACAATAAATATTCAATTCATAGAGTAAGTATATTATGTAGTAACTCCGTATTTATCAAATCCCCAATGTGTTACACTTCCGATTTCATTAAATTAACTCAAGGGGGATGGATACATTGTTACCAAATGTGAGAAATGCAAATTTTTGCAGTTTTAAGAAATTACCACGGAATTGAGTGATCATGATAGCAATGCAGAAGAAATGATGGTATTTTACAGATCCTCCGCGTCATGACAGTCTTGGAAAGGTAGTGTTTGTTAAATTGGCAACTCAATGACCTGTCACTGCTTTCATGCATAACCTCAAGAGAAACTTCTTAAGCGTGATCATATAATAGGCAACCTGCCACTGGCAGAACAAAAGAGCAATTCCACGTAGGAGTTAGCACCTAGAGTAAAAAAGGAAATTGATTCTGTAGATTTTTTGACTATACGATCTTATATGTGATACATAGTAGTTTCATAACTTATTGTCAGTTTCCGCTTCTTCGTTTTTTTAATCGTGTATAAGCGTATTCGCTCTAATTATACATTTTGGCATGCTTAATAAATTCCTTTTTGAGTTGAGTCGCTATCTTTAGATGTTATCATCTTGTTAGTGCACAGTGTCATCGTTATAAACGATTTACGACTGTTACCAAAATGAACTATATTTCTATGCCCTACTTCAGCAATATCAGTAGATGTAATCATGTTTATATATTTAAAACAATGGACATGTAGCAACATTGTGGTGGTGTTGCAATTTCTATTGCATTGCACAGAAGCATGAAAACTTGCCTCAAAATCGTTTACGACCGTTACCATCTACAGATGTGGAAAAAAGTTTATGATAATCTTACCAGAAAGCTGATTTTTGACACAATTTTGCTATGGAAAGCTTTTGAGATAGTTTCTCAAATTGATTCATTATCAAACATGCATGACATCAAATTTAGATAGTATCTAAGCTGTCTAAAAAATTCGCTCACTCATGAAGTCGATTTTTCATTTTTTAGTAGGCCTATAATATATGCAAAACTAGCGATTTTTTAACATTTTGTTTCTGTCAATAGATTTCCATTATATCTTATTATTTAGGTTAAACACACAAAAGTTTGCTTAAATTCGACAAATAGAAACGCTTGTATTGCTACAAATGCTTGTTTCCAGAGATGAACGTCAGTATTTTGTAGGGTAACGTTTTTTCTCCAGAACTATTTGGATTCTTCTGGGCATTGATTTGAGAAGTCCTTCACATTCTTGCCGGGAAACTGCGATCCATGACAGTTTGATGTTACGAATAAGTTCGTCAATGTCAGAATGCTTTTGAGCATTGACTTTCACTTTCATGCTATTGCCATAGGTTTTCAATGGGGTTGAGGTCTGAACTGTTACAACGCCAGTCGAGGACCTCAACCCCTTTGTCCTCAAACCACTTACGAGTTTTCTTAGACGAATGGCATGGCGCGTTGTCCTGCTGAAACGCTCTTGTACTCGAAATGTTCTTAAAAGGAATGAGCTTTTTGTCGAGTATGTCGATGTACTTCTCAGAATTCAGTCGAACGCCATTTGGAAGAATTGTATGCCCACCCCTTCCATGAACTGAAGCACCCCAAATTATGACGAATTATGAATTTCATGGAGTTTGGTATCCTGGCATGACTCAGGAAATTTGCCAAAACAACATCAATGTTAATTTCATGCGAAGGATTGCTATCAATAGCTCCGACTGGCCTTCGACATCCGATATCCAAACACTAACAAGTGATTCTATTATTTGCTCAATATCTCAGCCCGTAATTGCTGCTTCAACAAACTCAAGAGTGTAGTATGCTTTATGCCAATCGGATTTCCATAAAGTTACCGATTTGTTCGAAAAACTTTTTAGTTGAGTTCTCATACATGTACGACTTAGGGCTATGTTAAGCACATGAATATCATTTATCGTAGAGTTTTTATACCCCCAGAGAGATTTATTCAATGTTCAGTTTGATTTTGATCAGATGATAAGTAATTTGATACATATTTGTCCATTGAACTTTTACGACCGTTACCAAATCAAGCGTTTACGACCGTTGCCATCGTTTTGACATATTTCTCATCGGCAACGTAAGTTTTTATGAAAAGAGCTTTAGAAAAAGTAGCTAGGGAACATCAAAGTACTGATCTATAAATTTGGATAAGTTATTTCCTGTAAAAGCCAGGATATCCTTGATGCCGCAACAGTACTTTTTCACATGCTAATTTTTATTTGCGACCGTTACCGCCCGAAATATCAATATTGAGAAAAAAATATAAAATCTTTATCGAAAATGTGATTATATAATGAATCTACACCACTCAGAAGTTGAGACACTGTTGTATAAAATTTACAGTATTCTTTAATACATGTTAAATATTGGTTTGAATGCTGAGAATTTATGACCGTTACTATATGGAACTACCCAAAATCACATAATCAAAGGCAATGATTTCAATTAACTTTGAAAGATGTAAATGGGTCCACATCATGGTCCACATCACCATTCAGATTCATGAAGTGAATCATAAATTCATGCTGATGAAAATAGAATTAAAAAAAATTAACTTCAGCCAAGAAAGCACAATAAGATCTCGACTTTTTCATGAAGACTTACATTATAATGAGGTTCATGAAATTCCCTTGACAATCGGCTTCATTTCCGCTTATTAGCAAATATTCATTCCTTTTGATATCCAACTTGTTTCATACTACTTAAAGCGGGGCGTCATGTCGGTAGCATATAAATGCAGGAAAATTTGAAAATAATAAGCTTTTTAAAAAAATCCTCAAATATTTTTTTGGACCGCAGGAACGTAATCTCCGCAAAAAACTGAATCTTCTTATATAAAATTTTTTTACTGTAAACAGATACTTGTTTGAGTCGACACTTCACCTATTCTATTCCACTTATTCTATTATTCTATTTATAGTTCGCAATTGGTGAAAACCCCAGTATGGCTGATGTTAGCCTTAAGACAAAAACGTCACTTCTTTTCAAATTGCCGAGATCTTTCGACCAGCACTGCCGGCCATCATCAGAGATCTCTGCTGCACTGTAAATCCACTGTTCTCTAAAGTATTCTATGAATCGTGTATCTATTGTTTCAATAGATTTCAGTTTATCATTATGATCTTTGATCATTTGACTTAGTTGACTTTAATGCAGAATATTTTTATTTCCTGTTTCTCCCTATTTTTATAATTTTTGTTGTCTACATTAACATCCTCCTCTCCTTTAGATTTGCCATTAAAAGGAAGATGTTGGCTGCTGTGGTCTGTTTATGAATTGTTGATGACATTGTGGTAAAGTTTGCATGAATTGTTGATCACTGACTTGAGGTGCAGGTGTGCATCTGGGGAAATTGTGTTTGTGGATCGTTATCAATGCGAACTGCTGTATCGGTCTTCATCATTGGGGTGTTGATTATACCACCAGTGATTGTAATTGTAACGATGATTGTTGTAATTGTGATAGTTTCTGTTATAATTGTTGTGCCTGTATGGTGGTCTTCTGGTCGTGTGAAACTGATGTCTTCTCATTGGCCGATTCTAGTATCAACTTCATGCGATATGACCAACTTTCCTACAGGTGTAACATCGTATTTGGTGGTCTTCGATAAATAGGCTGTTGACTGTTCATACAACTAGCTTGTTTTTCAATAGCTCCATTCTTGATGTGAGGTGGGTGAGCATCGTCTTCAGCTCGTTTGGCTCTTCTATGAGTTGTTCTTCAACCTTTCTTTCATATTCTTGTGGATTTGGTTTTGTCAGCTCCTTTTTTAAATCCCTTATTGTATCTTTCCTTATCGTATTTTCTTATTTCTTTCTCATACAGTTCCATTGATGTTTTGAAATCTTTCTTTTCTTTCAGGTAGCGAAGTTTCTCTTCATTTCTAAGTTGAACTTTCTCCTCTAGCTCTTCGATCCATTTACTCTGGTTTCCACATTCTACGTAATCTATGAGGGTTTTCGACAAATTGCGTCTTGAATCATCAACTTGAAATCGTTCATGGATGTGTGTTTGTATTAAGTGATGTTGCTGATTTCAGTGGATGAATGTGTTGAAAGTGTGCATTTTTCGCATACAAATGTTCGCTTATTAGTCTTTTTGAAGTAGCCTACTTAAGGAGTTCGTATACTGGAATCGAAGTACATTTCGTGTGAAGCACAGACTCACAGTTACCACATGTCAAGCAAGAGATTTCATGTGTGTCTCGACAGCTTTTCCACATTCACTGTACTTTGTTTTCTTTTCGTCTCCTCCATTAACGGTGATCTTGGTTGGGTAGTAATAGGTGATGACGGCATTTCGTAGAGGAGCAGAAACTCAAAGAAACTGCGGAATCCAAAATTGTGGCCGATCCTCGAGAGAAATTATTTGATTAATTCTTCCGGTATGCCGTTTAGTATACTCACATAGTCTAGAAATGTCGCCGATATATCATTTGTGAATACTTTTGGCTTGACAAAGTTGAATGTAGATTTCCATGGCACAAACATTTTCAAAATACGTGATTTTGGATACTCAGCTTCAAGCATTATCTAAAATGCATGGTTCTGTTCTGTCGATTTCGCCCTGTCGGTCGCTCAATATATATAAATACGAAATGTGCTCTCCTGCCCCACCGAGAATTGTACTCTCCTGCCCCACTTGTACATGAAGGGACCAGGGCCTACAACAATCGTCGGACCAGGCATTTGGAGGTGCTCTGACTGTCATATATCTTCATTCATATCAGTACATATCACAGCACAATCATATTCCGCAAAAGCTAACTCTAAATATGAAAATTGAGGGCCTACAGCAATCGATCGTCGGACCAGGCATTTGGAGGTTCTCTGACAGCCATAGCACTTCTTTCACATCAGTACATATCAATGCACAATCATATTCCGCAAAAGCTAACTCTAAATACGAAAATTGAGGGCCTACAGCAATGGACGGACCATGCATTTGGAGGTGCTCTGACTGTCATATATCTTCATTCATATCAGTACATATCACAGCACGATCATATTCCGCAAAAGCTAACTCTAAATACGAAAATTGAAGGGACCAGGGCCTACAGCAATCGTCGGACCAGGCATTTGGAGGCGCTGACAGCCATAGAACTTCTTTCACAACAGTACATATCAATGCACAATCATATTCCGCAAAAGGTCATACGTGAGGCAGGAGAGTCAGTGGGACAGGAGTGCACATGGGGGCAGGAGCGTACAGTTGTGGGGCAAGGGCGTACATTTCATATTCGTCCGTGGGGCAGGAGAGTACAAGCGGGGCAGGAGAGTACAATTCGGTGGGGCAGGAGCGCATATTTCTTATCTATATATATATATCTATATATCTATATATATATATATATTTCAGGATAACTGCCTCAATAATAGGAATCGTGAGGGCGGTACTCAGAAGACACTTAAATGTAAACATAAATTTAAAATGAACATAACAATGAAAGAAAATAGCAAAATACAAAAAAATAACACAAATTAGACTGTAAATTACGTAGTACAAACAGACGTGGTCATAACTAATTACTTAATATCTTTAACGGAAAATCCATTATTGCTTAAATTTGACATAAAGACCAAGAAACTGGATCGGCATTGAGAAGTTCTGCATAAAGGAATGCGGAATTTCCCGGAATTAGGCAAAATACCTGGAGCGAGAAAATGCAAAGGATGCGATGTGTCACTCGTTAAAGACTGGAACATACGGAAACCAGTTATGATTTGCCTATACTTGAGTGGAATAAAATTTGAGCACTGACATCCACTGGAAGCACATATCACCTTATGACATCTTCCCTGAATTCTTTCAAGCATATGGGTGTTGCGCTGCGACAAGTCCACAAATAAAGGAGCCGAACATTCTGTTATAGATCTGATGCAGGTATAATAAATATTACATAATTGTTTCTTATCCATAAATGGTTTGAGCTGACGAAGAATATTCACTTTTGCTGAAGCTTTTCTACAAATGCCGTCTGTGTGTTTGTCCCATGACATTTTTGCATCAATAGTGACTCCTAGTATAGTAATATATTCTTTCAGCTGAATGTTGGGTGCACTTAGATCAGGATGGCAGAGTCTACCATTCCGTGAAACAAACATTTGTTGACATTTTGGTCTTTTTATTACCATCTTATTTTCATAAATCCAGCGCTCAAGGTTTTCTATTACGGAGGAAAGTGGACTGCATACTTGAGATGAGCGTATTGCGCCACACAATGTTATATCATCGGCATAGCAACAAATTATCACATTGTCATTTAGTTTCAGGTAAGTATCTAGATCCGACGCATAAAAGTTAAAAAGAAAAGGTCCTAATGAGGAAACTTGAGGTACACCACTTGTTACTGGTCTAATGGTGCTGTAGATATCCACCCATTTTACCCTTTGCTTTCTGTCTTTCAGGTAATTCTGAATAAATGATAAAAGAAAGACATCAAAATTAGTTCGTTCCATTTTGTTTACGAGAATGTTGTGTGATATCTTGTCGAATCCTTTTTCGAGGTCAATAGCGACTATATGGCAACTTTGGACATCCCTTTCCTGTAATTTTCGCATGATAAAACTTTCTATATACAATAATGCACAAGCAGTTGAACTCTTCGAACGATAACCGAATTTAAATCTGCTCTGAAACGTACTCAACTCCGTGGGTAACTAGTTAACAGACATCGTTCTAAAATCCTTTCGGGGATAGGCAGTAATGAAATTGGTCTCGTATTGTCTAAAGTTGGAGGATTTATCTTAGGTATGGGTATCACATCAGCTAATTTCCACATGATTGGTAGATCCCTTGCTTCTAAACACTTATTGTATAAAATACATATAGGTGTACTGAGACAATCTGCAAGCTTTGGTCCATATGATCGTCAGTATGTGGTCGGAGCCAGATGCCTTGCCAGGATTTACCCGCTGTAACAAAGTCTGCACTTCCATCACTGTAAAATGTAACTTTGAAGAAGAAAGGGAAGCATTACTTTCAGAGTCGATAGGGTCAACGACGAAATTACGAACATAGCCGTCATTCAGAAGCTCCAAAATATCTTTTATACTTTTTGATGGATCAGCATTAGACAACCAGCCTATAAGCGTATTCTTGGCATTGCCGATTACTGTCTTGTAAACGTCCCAAACTGAGCGATGTTGTTGTGAAATACGATTACCTCAATTGCGTTTGGCTTCATATACTCGTATATGTTGCTTTACTTTATTCTTATAATGGTTGGAGGATCCAATTTTGTCTCTATATGCCTTATATCGCTTGTTTATAAGAACTTTGATTGTTAGAGTCATCCAAGGCTTCCTGATTTTCCCTTGAGTCACAATATTCGTAGGAATAAGTTGGAGACTGTGACGTAGTAGAGAATAAAACTGCTCACACGCAAAATTGATATCACATGAACTCAAAACAGTATTCCAATCTATATCATCAAGAAACTCAGTCACTTGCTTCAACTTGGAATGTCGAAGATCCATCACATAGGTAGTCGATAAGTTGAAAATGAAATTTACCCGAGACGGAATAAGGATAACTGCATGATCACTATCACCCACAGGTGGATACAAGCATGAACTGTGATAGAAAGGAACAACTTCCTCAGGTATGAATATCTTATCCAAGCAAGCACTGCCACGCGTTGACTGCTCAACCATTTCCACAAGATTAAAACTTGTTTCTAACAATTGAGTATTCACATAATTGAAGTCTCCACATACAATCACCATGGCCCAAGGATATCTGTTTAAATATTCATCTAATAGTATCGCGATATGCTCGCTAAGACTCGCTTGTTGGTAGGAATTCAATGACCTTCCGTGAGGAAAATACAGTGTCACTAAAACACATTGAAAGTTCTTGTAACAAACATACATAAAGAGAGATTCCAGATCTTCGGTAGGAGAAAAGGATTGACCGTCAACAACTTTGAACTCTGATTTAATCCATACAGCAACTCCACCGCCGCGTTTATCAGTCTTGCGATCTACCCTGTAAGCATTGTATTTATCAAGGTATAGTAATTGATCAGGCACATGATCGTCCAACCAAGTTCCAACGACACTAATGAAGTCGGGAGAATTTTGTTGAGAAAAAAGCAATAACTCATCAATTTTATTTTTAATCGACCGCGCGTTTGTAAAACAAATTGAAGGATAACGTTCATTGTTGATTTGCCAATTAGAATGTCTTTGAACAATACGCCCTCGTTTAAGAAAGATATCTTCTCCATTTTGCTTCCGCACTCGGAATTCCTCCAGCAACTTTCGATCTTGCTCTCTCTCTGCATTCGAGTTAAGTCATGTCGAATATACACTGGTTGGTCCGAAGGATAATTTTCAATTTTCTAGCGTTAAGAAGACAATGATTTCTCTTCGATCGATGCAAATCGAACACGCAGGGGTCTACGTTTAATGCCGCGCTTGCTAATCCGCGAGTAATGAATGATAGATGTGTCCGAAATTCCCAAAGAAGTACAAACATTGGTGATCTTAGCTTAGCATCATCAGACTCTATCATTCCTTCTGAATCCGAACTTTCCTCAACCAAGCCGAAAACAACAATATTATGTTTTTTCTCTATTCTCTCTAGTGAATCAGTGATCGACTCGCGCACAATTGCTCCAATAGTATCAGTCAGCTGTGAAGTAAGCTGCTGTTTAACAGATAGGAGATCTTGTTCAATGGATGTCAATCTATTCAGAATGTCTTTTACATTCACACCTTTGCAGTCGCTACAAGAGTACCATAGATATTCCGATGAAGCCATAGCTTTGCAGGCACCTGCTGACAGATTAGAACACTCCTTCTTGGAATGAAATGTTTTGCTGCAACACATACAGATTATCGGATCACCGTCAATTGAAAGCTCGCAGACCGTGCACACAATAATAGTCCGGCAGCCAGAACGAGTTTCTGCAGGGAACGAGGCCGAAAGTGAGACTTTCACAGAATGATGTGCACCCTATGCCTACTACAAATCGGCACGTCTGCCGAGTTCTAGTGAGTTCCTCTCCTTGTCAGACAGGATCAAAGAAAAACACATGCAAATCCAATGGGACGCATATTGCAGTTTTTGGCTAAAATGAAATTTTGTATATTTTCTCTGATTAAACGAAAAGTACTTAACCCAGAGTTATAATTTTTGGCATGGAATGTCTTCAGGTCGTTGCCTATAGTGTGCATGTGCTTTTATCATGCATCTAATCGGCAATGCATGTGATAATATGGTTGAATGTGGATAAAGTAGCTCAAAATGTTTGTGTTTGCCGACATTAAGAGGCTCGCCAAATCTAAATGGGTTTAGCAATATAGACATGGGTGTATGAAAATGAAAGGAAATGATCTGAAGACATTCCATGCCAAAAATTGTAACTGTGGGTTAAGTACTTTTCGTTTAATCAGAGAAAATATACAAAATTTCATTTTAGCCAAAAACTGCAATCTGCGTCCCATTGGATTTGCATGTGATTTTCTTTGATCATGTCTGACAAGAAGAGGAACTCACTAGAACTCGGCAGACGTGCCGATTTGTAGTAGGCATAGGGTGCACATCATTCTGTGAAAGTCTCACTTTCGGCCTCGTTCCCTGCAGAAACTCGTTCTGGCTGCCGGACTATAAGGACTTCGCTACCTTTTCGTAACCTGAATGGAAATCTGAACACTAATTAATTGGCGAACACAAAAAATTGAAAATAACAATGAAGAGAAGCAATACCGACGAATATTTTGATGATAATGATATGTACGATGTTACGGCGATTCTAATGATATGCAAAATACTTATGTTGAGATGAATACAACACCGTCAATGGAACAAATGTCTCTGACAAGCAGCAAGAGCGAGAGAGAACGTCTGCGCACGACCACGTCCGATGATTGATGATATCATTGCATCGCCTGTCGCATTGATATCTAAACAACCTAATGCGAAGTCTGATGTGACATGATGAAATCTTCGTCTTTTGAGACTATAAAAAGTGATCAATTGCATCGAATTTGTCTTCGATCTAATTTTCATAAGTAGACCAACACTCTTCCTCAGCTGTTATGAAATTATCATTATGATACATATTATAGCCTACTTCGGACAGGTCGGCCTACTCGTGCACCTTGTCATGAGCCCTCGCGTACCACGGGTTGGGGATCTTTGTCTTAGAAGAAAAAATTTTGCGCTATGTTGTTTTCGCAATCAGTTACTCATGAAATGTAATTGATTACAATTACAAATTTAACAATCACTAATTCCATCTCTATCAAAATAATTGATTGCAATTTAAAATTAGGCCTACATTTCGATTACTTTGCAAGTACATCAGATAATTGCCGGTGCTAAAATACCTAAGTACATTTTTGGGCTATTCTATGGTGGAGATTGCTCTCCGGAAAAACAGACCAACGTTTGCATTGTTGATACAAAATTAGTGCCTCCTTTTTCTACTTCCCCCGCGTGCTTTCGAATTGTATCCTGATGAAGTTAATAAGGCTTACGTAGCAGACGTACGTCCTCTTCCTCTTTCCTAATGATGATAGCTTCTTATTTTCTGTACAAGCTCCGTCCTCACTTGGAACGGGTGACAGCAATTGTAGGCCTACTTTTGATACCGCTTTAAATTGTGCCAGCAAAATGAAATAGAGATAGCCCTATCGTCTACAGTCCAAACTTGTTTATCAAGAGGACCTAATCATGGAACTCCACCGAACGTATTGAAGAAGAAAAGTTTTTCACAAACGTTGAAAACAGCTAGGTTTAAATGTAATCTACGTTAGAGTGATACGTACTCTATTAAAAGAGAGTAACACTGAAAGTATACTAAACATTCCTTTCTCTTAGAATGCTGTATCCCTTCCACCTAAAGTGGACACTGAGAAAGAAGATAAATTACAGTTCTTCAAGGATAAAGCTTCAGAAATAATTAACGTAGAATCCAAAAAATTATAGAACGATAGTAGATTAAAAAAAGAAACTAGTATGATTCGTTCCACCAAACATGTCCTCAAGGATAATGCTGTCGAAGCATGTACCTCCAATAAAACTATTTGGTTTGTCATAGCTAATTCATAGAGATGGCCAATGGAATGGTCCCGGAACGAGAACTTGGACCCATGAGACGGTGACTTCCCAATGGGCCGAGAAATTTTTAATATCAATGAGAATATTAATGCATGAAATAGATTATTTGAGTGTATTTTGACATTTTGAATATTTTTAAGTATCGGTTTAGAAAGCTTGTTAATCAAAATTGACAATCAAGCTAATCTTATTAGGAAATTCATCTTAAATATTAACTCATCCAATGTGAATACTGACTATGAGCTTCCTTGACGCACTCTTATATATTCTATCATTGGATTTACAGATCAGCGTTGTGTTTGCAGAATAAGTAATGAAAAGCGATATTTATTACGAGGCATGACAAAATTTTCAGCATTTTATTGGCGGGAGAAGTTATTGAAAACATGACAAATTCCTTTGAAAGCGCAAGTCATAATTACGGTTTGAAAAGTATGCTCTCGTTTGCATTATCTACGAATGTAAAAACATGCATATACTTTATTCACCAAAAATGAATTTAATTGATGGTTCCATAGATGAGCTTATGAATATACTCATATGTGTCTCCATTCTGAGCATGAAAACATCTTTAGTGGATAAAAGGATATGACTTTCGATAGTTTGCGATTGTATTCAAATGATGATTAAAACTTTGAATAAAAAAATGAAAAAATGCACCACACAGTTGGATCGCAATGCTTTGCCAATTGACTCCTATGAACTGTATGTAGGCCCATACTATGCGACACGATCTCATCCAATCTCACCATACAGCCTCGTTGTAATAGTGATTCATTCAATGATGGGTTCTCTAGTCTATTGTTTTGAACTGATGATTGATGTTCTGATACATCAATTTAATAGATGACATTAAAATCCTCAAATAGGGAAGCTTTTACTGAACGTGAACAAATTGATTCGTCTCCAAATCGATTTGTGACCGAAGGAGGACGAGACAGCTACAAGCTAGTAGACATGGGCTACACTTCACACATGGATGAATTTATCGTAACTTTTACCGTCCTGTAATTCTAAATTATTAGAGCAGATGAATGAGTATTTGCCGTAAGTTCCCCGATTATTACTCCCATATTACCGATGTGCCGGTACAAGTAGGCTATATACTTATCTTCAGTTTTTATCCTATGAAGTGAATATGCATATAATTATGTGCAAATTGGCACACAAAACTTCTGAAAATCATAGCATTAAGTCCGTGGGATTCCCATGGGTCGATTATGGAAAAATCACACGGGGTGGGCCCGGGAATGGAAAACTCTCCCACGGACATCCCTGCTAATTCAGATTTGGCAAAAGAACGCATTGAATATGTTCTTACTGACACTAACAATTACTTTAAAACATACACAAACAACGCTACCAGAATCGAAAATCGAGCTAACTTTTGTTAGAAACAGTTGTAGCAGCATGCATTTTAAAAAATCTGATACTATAGAAAAGTTGTTGGCTACTGGAAATCATCCTACATCGTTTCAAGTTAAAATAAAAGGCTATAAGGATAAAGACGAAAAAGATTTCTACATTTTGAGATCTACATATTGCATCCGGCGTAGATACACTTTACATAGGCCTACTTGTAAACTTGATTGGATCTTGACGAAAATAATGACTAGACAGCTTGTTCAATTTGTCCCCACCACCATAATATACTCAAGTTCCTTAATCGACCACATGAAAACATTAAATGTTACCCAACATATTACCAAGTATCTTCATTTCTTTAGATGTCGTTTGCTTATAACCAACCAAATAAAACACGACGATACCGAGATACATCAATACGTTCTCCCTAGCTTTTGAGGACCTAAGAAACTACCTAAAATTCATTTGTTATAACTACAGTCAAACCTCGATATAGTGACCGCGCTCGGTTTCGCTACGGTCGCATTAGCGCGACGATCGCTATACTAAGAGGTTATCACTGACGCCATTTGATGAGTAGCATGAAAATTATACACCTAAAGATTCGAAGCTTTTAAGAGTATACCGTATTTTAAGATATAATCTCAAGACAAAAATTAACCGCCGCACCTTGAGACGCTGGACATCGAAGCCGCGCTATGAAGACTGCGCGCACTGACGAAGTGTGAAAAATAAGCGCGCGGCTCATATTAGAGAAAAATAAATGTAGGGCGGACCGGCGGCTAGTTGAGAACGGGGCAAGTTGTTACAGTGGGCCTACAGTGAAACAACTAAAGCGAAATCTGACGCTATTAACCGCCGCACCTTTTAGAACGCAATGCTTCTTTTCCCCCCCAAAAGAAGCAATTGTACTTATGTTATGTGAACTACCGATAAAAAAAATGTTTTTTCCGTCTTCGAGAGTAATTTTCAAGTTTTTGCATAATTGTTACTCCAAGCGTCAAATGGAGTCTCCGATTCACAGTTTCTGTTTGAGATATACAATGTGTATGCTTTCGAGATTGTAAGTTTTTCCGTCCTCGCAAATCATTTGATTATTTTTTGTAGAGTGTTGATTCAAAAAGCGGTTTTTGTCCCCGTCCTTTGTGTTAGCAGGGATGGGGCAAGCC
Organism: Prostheceraeus crozeri; assembly: GCA_907163375.1. Taxonomy (NCBI): domain Eukaryota; kingdom Metazoa; phylum Platyhelminthes; order Polycladida; family Euryleptidae; genus Prostheceraeus; species Prostheceraeus crozeri. The sequence goes on along the minus strand of CAJQUW010002969.1, from coordinate 30,738 downwards.
AAGGTGTTGTAACAACACAACCCATCTCCATCTCATCGGTACTCGCTCGTTTATGCTTGTAGCCATTGAGAAATTCATTTTATTATATAGAGGAAAGCAACTTGCATGTGAATGGCTAAAAGTAATCAGGATAAGGGAACCAATCTCGGCTTTGCTCCATCGGTATCATTTCGATAACGTTTTGTTACAAGTTAATAATCATTATCTCGAGGTGAGTCACATTTCGTTGTCAGTTTTAAGATTGTTAAACAGATGTCAATGGATTAGGTGAGGAAATTGCTCTTGTTGGAGCGTTTATTGGTACAATATATTCGAGAGTAGCGTTTGCACAGCACTTTGCATCGATATGACAAAAAATACCATTGGCGCAGACTTACAAACATGAATTGTCTACAAGTCAATAGCCTAAGCCTACTACACATATGATTTAGCCTTTAGCAATTTGCTTTTGCTTGTACGCACATAAACATATTGTGATTTCACATGTATTGAATGTGTTGAAACGCATACAACTGTCAACAATCTAGGTACGTGCGAGTCTTCAATCATTCATAAAGCCACAAAAACAATATAATTGTTTACAAAATATTATCGTAACATGTAATGACAAAAGTTTTGTTGTGTGTTTGGAGTTGACTTCTTGTAAAATCATTAACTGTCATTGCACGAGTAGATGAGTAATTGTTTTTATGCTACAATTTGTTTTAATGTAAGCTTTGATGTATAATTACATTTTTTTCTTTTTTCTGTATGATTCGATTGCTCATGGTGAGTTCTTTGTGAGAAAACGTCTCGGGTTGAGAATACTTGTTTACATTGATTACTTTGCAAATTTTTTTGATCGAGTGAGAATGGAACATATCATGCAAAATGCAGACCTTTTTAGGTTATCGATTGTCAGGTTAGAACGTACAAAAACTTTACGTCAGGCGTACTCTTAGGACACAATTCTACTTTTTAGGTAACCTTCATTGCCGTTGCACGTTTTATCCAAACGTTTAAAACTTGGCAATGGAATGCACCGTTTTGGATACAGGAAAAACTTGTTCCAGTTTGAACAACCAACAGGACTCAGCTTTGGTTTGATTTGATTGTCAAAGCGGAGAAATATGTATTTGGTTTGACACCAAACAAGGTTAAACCGTTCAACTATAAGTTACAAGTTGTGAATGAATTGTGATGTCGTCTATTGTGTTCTTTAATTGTATGGTGGACTGAGAAAAATAGTCCTTCCTAAAGCGAATTCTCGATTATCGATTCGCTCACCACAGGCAAACTAGCCTATGGCAGGTCTTTCAATGATCGATACAGGTCAATGTTGAAGCCTTTTTTAATAACTTTGCAGGAGTTCAAATAAACATCAATTTGATTGTCGTGATATCTCCTTTTCATTGGCCGTGGCAGGCTTTTGATTTCACAGTTCAAAAGCCCAAATCGGATTCTTGCTGAGAAAGGTTCGAAGCAGGTATCAATTTGTACCTCAGCAGAGAGAGGAGCATTGTTACTTTAGTGAGTTTGACAACGCCCCGAGAGCGGCAATGCAGTTCCTGAGATGTTCGTCTTTCAGAGGTAGCGATCCAGGATCATTTTCAAGACTGACTGGCCTCCGGGCTGTATTGGTGCTGCTCATTTTGCAGGCTGGATGACAGGACCCAATCAAGGAATATTTTTGCTCATTTTTGTATCTACTGTTTACGTGCTCACCTTGAAAGACTGTTTTGACAGACCCACGTTTATTGAATCACTTGTGGAACTAGATTGTCGTATTGTGTTTTGTAGAGAAAACATGGCATTGTCCGTGTGTCTTTTCATTGTCTTGAACATTGTACTTGTCAACCTTCGAGTCCCGAGAGAACATGGCATTGTCATTGGATGTTAATGCTTCATGATGATTACAAAAAAGGCTCTCCATTGGAACATGAGTGCTACTTGATAATGGTAAAAAAATGCCAGCGATGCTTGGTCCCAAAATTTGTGCCCCATTGACTAAGCGATGATTGGTTCGATATACTGGACTTTTCCCTTTTTTTCGACATTCATGTTTTGTCCCCATTTTGCCTGGTTAATCGACGATAGACCTTTGAGTCCTTTTAAATCGGACATTCACAGACGGAAGATTTGCCTGTTGCTCATCTGTCTAGCTGACTTGACAGTCATGATGCTCTGACGATACCGCAGCCGCTTTACAACGGATCAGTCTCTCAGTGACATTGGTCATGAAATCTCGACAGGCATTGATGCAGCGCTTGAGTCAAGCCCAGGTCTCTAATGACTCAAGGACACTCCGACAGAGCATTGATCATCCTGAATGTTCTCCAGGTCTCTGGCATGACTGCAGTTCTGCTCTGCCCTCCAAAAGATCGCCCCCCGCCGAAACACTAAAGAACCGATAAGGAAGAAGCTGTTTGAAGAAAAGAAGCCAAAAGACAAGTTGACTAATGGGAAAAAGGCAAGAATCCTGAAGAAGCAGCGCGCTTGAAAGCAAGGCAGTTCATCCGAAGAAAACGCAGTGCCTTGTTTTGAAAATAGGCCTTTGAAAAACTGTGTACTGGTGAAAAAAAAAACCTGGTGTGTTGAAAGTGGGTTCAGTGTATTGAATGCGGTGTTTTGTGGAATGCGGGTTGCAAACTCGTACATGTTGTTTTTTGGTTCCATGTTAGAAATTATAGAACTATAGAAATTTCATAGTCGAGTTTCTACTATCCTCGTATTTTTTAGTCATTTTTCTCATGCTACCGGGCTTGGTATATAAGAATGAACACATTTTGATTTAGTATTATCCTATAACGTCGTTTGTAACAAACTTGCCCCGTGACCTTTTAACCAATATTGCCCGTTTATGGGGCAATTTGCAACTTTATTTTAATTTGTTAAAAATTTTTGCCACAGGATTGGCAAATATTTTTCTTGTTTATACTGTTTGTTTATTTGTTCCGATTATGTATGTTTGTTTGCCACAATTATATAAAAAAGACAAATACTTCGGGCAAAAATCAAAATAATCAAATAATTGTAGGCAAAAGGCACAAAGACCCCGGCAAAATCCCAAAGTATAGGCCCACATATTCTTAAAGAATACTGGAAAATTAATTTTTATGTTTTGTAATTTCCCCTTATATAAAATAAAATAAACAACAAATACAAATCAAAAATCAAAAATTAAAAATATTTAAATTTTAACATTAACTATCAAAATTTCTTTCACAAAATGCAAGCGGGGATAAGAGTCAGGATATGTATTAAGACTATTGTGCACTTTGTCGAGGGTTGTTGCTGCAATTCGCCACCATGCAAGCAATGGATGTTGCCACCCTTCGCTGGGTAATATTGTGGAGCAGTCATCTCGGATCTCTGCCATTCAGGCTTGCACCTTCAGCCTTGTTACGCCTGAAGGAGCTCTCGCAAACTGTTCAGAAGGGAGAGTAGGGCAGGCTGGAAGCTAGGGCTGTGTCCCACTTTCAGTAGAGCAATAGCATGCATGTTGTGAGATGGAGCGTGTCCGAAGATGATGATCAAAGTCCAATCAGCAAACGTTCGGAAGATGAGATGAGTAAATTCGAAAGAAGTCAGCATTCCTTCTATCCTCGATTGAGAGCACCATGGTGCAAACTTCCTCGTTCACACGCGACAGCGAAGATTGTGGACATGTTGGGCACCCCTTTTTGTTTGCAGTGACAAGCCGAAAGGTGGCTGTTCCTGTCCTCGCTTCTGCCCATGCTTCTTCTCAACCAGCTGCGAAGCGCCGCTTTCGTCGACATAGAAAAAAAACTATAAATGCATCCCACTTTTTCCATTGAGGCCAATCCTTCGCGCTAGCCATAACATCAGGCGAGAGTTGGCCTCCCGGCAACAGCGCGCCACAACTTCAACGGCATAAGACGACCATTCAGTCAATTGTTTCACCGGCTGAATCTTTCACAACTTCGAGTTGGTGCGGAAGTTTGTGGCGGCAGTTCTTTGTGTTTTCACAAATCGTGGTGTATCAGGGGTGCTCCCTCGACTTCTGTGTTGAATTGCTATTGATCATTTGCGCTCAGAGCGCCTGTTGCGTGGATCATTGCCGCGGTTGCGATAAAACGCGCGAGTTGAGAGTCCCCACCGCGATGATCGCATACGCAGTTCCTTGAAGGATTCCAACTGCCGCGCCGTCTCGCAAACAGCCGACGCCTCTCGTAAAACTGTCCGGATTCGTCTAGAGTCAAACGTTTCTTATGCGGTTTCTTGGCATCGTTCAAATTTCAACAGAATATCGTTTATTGACGCTTTATGTTTTATGGCTTTGAATACTTTGTCTTGATTGGATGTCTGTTGATTTTGCGAGTTGTGACAGTTAATTCATTAATTGATCACTTAATTGAAACATGAAATGAACACATCCTAGATTGATCTAAGTCTAATGAGCTGCTGAATTGAGTATGACACCATTTGACATGATCAATATTCTTGTATTGAGAGATTATAAATTATTATTTTTTTTTATTTATATTGACTTGGAAAAGGTGTATAAGTAGTTTTTGGTTGTTTTATGCTACAACCAATCCCCAGATCACTCATTCGAGCGAACTCAAGCGAGGTTTGACTGTAACAACAGTACGTGTAGGCAAATTGAAAGCTGCCTGATGGGAGCTCGCTTCTCGTCCGGTTTGCGACTATATGTATCATTCTTGATCCCTGTCTGTCCATGCAACACCACATTTCTAGCACGGTCTCCAAATGTTTTGGTGCACTTCGCCAGCTTCGCTCACTCCGTCGCTTCCTTCCTCTACCAGTTTTAAACACTCATGGTTTCCCTCGTTCATTCCCGGCTCGATTTTTGCTCCAGTCTACTTTATGGCCTACCAGACAATTCCCTCTGCAAGCTCCAATCAATTCTTAATGCAGGTGCGCGAATTCTGTTCAATACCAGCTCCCGCGACCACGTGACCCCTCTACTACGATCCCTTCAGTGGTTACCGATTCGCTATAGGATTACCTATCGCCTGGCAGTTTCCGCCTTCAAATGCATTCGCGGTTCAGCTCCTTCCTACATGTGCTCCATGCTTCAATCTGTGTCCTGCAATCCCACACGCTGGAATCTCCGATCCTCTTCCAATGATGACCTGTTGATCCCCTCCCGCCTGAGAACCGTCGGAGCTCGTGCCTCTCCGATTGCGGCTGCTCGTATCTGGAATGACCTGCCGACAAGCCTTAAGACAACTTCATCCATTTCATCCTTCAAGAGACACCTGAAGGTTGAACTCCTGCGCATTGCCTACTTATCTTGAGCTTTGCTCCTTCTTCTGCTTCCCTTGTACTGTTGACCCTTAATCTTTGACTTTTGATGACTGTTTCACTGTAGAAAGTGCCCTTGAAGTCTTCGGACATGAATGTCACTTGAATCTGTTCGTATAATAAATAAATGAATAAATTTGAAAAAGAGCTCTTCATATTCTGGAAAGAGACTATTAACACCGCTACGGAAGGTGCATCGATGACTTCATCATAGGTCCCTTCATTAAAACCGACAACACTGCCACTAAATATGTATTGATGGGTTTAACTTAGTGTCAGAAGACATAAAAAATTCACTGTTGAAGTTCCAAAAGAAACTACTTTGAACTTTCTAGATGTAAGCATCGAAATTAGTAACAGCAAAATAGAACATGAATGGTGCGTCAAAGACATAAGTTCCGGCATCTCCTTAAATAACCATATTTGGATACCGCACCATGTGAAACTATTAGAAAAAATAGTAAAAATGTGGTAGCAATACCAAGTGCTTTGATCAAAATATAGAGCAATAACGCTATGTCAAAACTTAATCAACGTTTGAAACAGAATAGCTTCAACAACCGCGACATTACGAAAAGCACAAAAATAATAAATAAATACAATAATAAATAAAATAATCTGCCGATACTTTAATAACCGAAAATTCTTTTAATGTGTAGTCCCTTGGAAACTATTCTTCGTCAGTGATGTACGTGACCGAAAACTAAACAGGCTAATAAAGCATTTGCGATCTCCCTATTAGACTTACTAGTAAACCTGGTCCTACCCTAAAATCCGCTCTGAATAGAAAGAACTTAGAAAACAAAACTAATTCTTCATGCTAGCTTTGCTCGCTCTTGACACCTAAAATCACTTGCTCTGACCGTTTTGTAGTTTATAATTAAAATTACCTGCAATCTATTTAAAGAATTTTATATCGATCAGACCAATCGCCCCTTCTTCAAAGAGCCAATGAACACATAGAGACTTGATGAATAAAGAACAATAATAATGCCCTCTAGGAACACTCCACCAAAGCTCATCAGTGTAGTGATATCTCTATCTCAAATTGGGATTATTTGGGATGTGGACTTTGGATTTCAGTATACGAAGAAGTGATTGCGATGTGCCCTTTGAAATATACCGGTAGCCTGCGCACACCGATCTATCTCAATCGTGAGTCAGCACATCCCAATCAACATTTAAGTCGGTGGTGAACTCTCACAACAAGAACATCCCGTATCTGTACTGGAAATACTTTGGAAGAGGAGAGGTTGCATGTGAATCGTGCATTAGAGAGGAGCGGCTGCAGCAAAGAAGAAATTTCAAGGGGCTGGCTAGTTCGCTCCAGCAGCGATGAGTCTTCCTCAAAACGCATGCCACTTCCATAGTTTCCTGGAGTGTCAGAGCGATTGGCTGTTTGCGTGTTGCACGCAAAATTGCGTGTTTCAGATAATTTCCACATCATTGTGTCGTATTCCAATGGTTCGAGGGATCGAGTTATCAGCCAAAGCTTGAATTGAAGTAATGGTATTTCCTGAGGAGGTGAAACGCATTCTGAAATCATGCATAAATCGAAGGACGAGAAATATCTCAAAGTCCACAGTCTGCCAAACAACGACACGGCTAGAGTTGCAGCCTGAGTTTAATAGTTTAATAGTCGTCCACTGCTGGTCTTTCAAGTAGGACAACTCCACGACTACAGGGCTCACAGTACAATTACGTAGTACTTATTTCCAAACTGGGAAGGTAAATTTTGTATGCATTTTGATTCATTCTGTAATTGACTTATTAAGAATTAATTATTTTCCGAGGATAAGCCATTCTGATATTAAACAACGATGTCATTTGCGAATTTTCCGACACGACTATCCTGCTGTTAATGAGTTTATTCTGTTGTTAAAAAATTCTGTCGTTTTCACTCTGAAACCTGCATTACAGAACATTTTCCCTTGTCAGTTTTCTTTTGTGTGGCCTGACGACACAAATTACGACTAATTAAGTAGAATAATGTGTCCATGGAATAAAGGGTCACTCAACTTCAAGAAGTTTTAAATTATGGTTGAAAATGTGTTGAGTTTTCATTATCTGTAAGTCAAGTTGAGTTGCAATGCAAGCTGCCATCAAAGGAAAAATGCATGCATGAAGTGCGATTCTTGTTTAGATGATTTCTATTTCTTTATTATGTGATGGATAATGGATGATTTTGAGGTAGTTAGAATTTAAATGTGACCGCGAAGGCCGGTAAAAATGGTTCCGCTAACTTTACAATCAGATTGCAGAATAGCAAAATTTGGATTTCCGGTTAGAAATGCATTGTTATGAAGAATGAACCATGCCTGTGATCAGCGCAACAAATTGGATCCGATAGTGACAAAAATAAAATTGATTTACTGCGACTATAATTGAGGCTTAGAAATTGATTCCACGGAAGGTTCCGCTATCTTCACAGCGGAACCGCTTTTGTCTTTGAATTTGAAATTCTCAAAAACGACAGCGAATTTGTAAAATCTGAGTTGAATTCGTGATCAAGAGGCTGCAATTGATAAAGTAGAAGTTGATCAGATTAGAATCAGGTTGTAATAAAATATGGTTCTGCTGTGTGGTTCCGCAGACTTCACACATCTTAGGTCCCTACTATTTGCAATTACATAAGATTACAATGCATGCCACATGCATATAATTAACCACGCACCTATAATGTATGTTCAAGAATCGTCTGACAGTTTTCATTTTTGCTTATATTTTCGGTTTAATAGAATTTAAATACATAATTGCTTGATCTGAAAGTTAATGTTGAAATAAACCAACATTATTACATTTTCGACAATCATTGCTTATCATACTCGAGAATATACTGTAAAATTCAATTTGAATCTAAGATCAAAACTCTCTGATGTAAGGAAGGTCTAAAGTGTTGTCTAAGGTAGTCTATTTGTAGAAATAAATCACTTGATAAAAAAATATATCATATGAACCATTTGCATTGTGGCTGCATTGCTTTGTGCCCCACTACAGCACACTATACAGCATTTATACATTATGCAGCAGATTAATTGTTCATCATGGGACTGAGTATCAGAGTGCTACATTTCGAGAGTTGAGGATAGGAATAGCAGGAAACAGACAGAAATACTTCTCTGAGGGCTTTGATGTTTGCGAGGTGGCGCGATTGACTCGTCGCTCTAATGATTTTAATGCTGTTGAGATCACATATGCCTCATCCCCATAGATCGCTTGTTTACTGAAAATCGCTTGGTCTTTAGGAGTCATTCGTGGTCACAGGTGTGATAGGTTTTGTTATATGACTGAACACTTGGACCAAGACACTGAAAAAACAAAATATAGCAATATAAGATCTACCAATTCTTCTTTGCACACGCCATCGTTTATCAAAATGTCATTTGAGGTTTTATTGAGTAAAGGACTCAATATTCGTAGGATATTTTCATATACTTATATTAATCGATTTGATTTTCACTATAGTAATACCTGTCAATAAATGACATTCCATTTAAGTTGATGAAATCATCACACAATTTAATTTCGGAAGCATGAATATCAAATATTTAAGTAAATATCAACCTATACGTGCACATGTGGCATTATCAGATGACTTTTAATGTGTCTTTATAGTATCTGTATTCGATTTCATTGAACCACAAGTTTTACATGATTGGCAAGTGTTCATAACATCCGGAAAATCAGTTATCAAAAGTCTTATCTCATTTCAACAAGATAGGAAGTACGCAGTGGGTTATTATCATCATCGACGGTAAGTTATTCTCTTATGTATCTCTCTCATAGATATTCTTGATCCATAACTCTGCTCAATAACAAGCTAGGCTGATGCGCACTGAATGATAACTTTGAGCATGCACAAAACAAAAATAGGTATACAAATTGGTTTTACTTGAATGTAAAATGCTAATAGAGATTGAATTCATAATTGATGATAAATGTCGAGAATCATTTTGAAAAGATATTGACCAGTCCGTATTCCGTATACAGTCACGTAGGCCTACGGATAAAGTCTAAAATCTACTTGATCCCATATAAAAATATAACTATGTTACTTAAGAGTAGAGATTTAAAACCAAGAAAAAAGTCAAGTAATTCAAGCAAGAAGAAATTGTAATCTGCTCAGAAATGCTAATAAGGTATAATAAGTCTAAATAAAATGTGATACTTCCTTAATGCTCGCATTTTGATGTGCATGATGACACTGGCTATGTTGACACCATAGAGTAACTATATTAGGTAGAGTGGTAGCTCAGCATTTATTAAATCCCCAATGTGTATACAGTTTCGATTTCATTAAATGAACATGAGTCGATACCAGGTCGAGACCCAGTACCACCTGTCAGATATGCAGTTTTTACACTTTTGGAGAAATGTGAACGAATTTGACTGATAATGATAGCAATACAGAATAAGGAATAGTATTCCACAAATCCACCATGTCACGTCAATTTGGACAGGCAATATAGTTTGTTAATTTAGCAATTCGATGGGTTACCATCAATAAAAGCTCAGCTCTATTATAATAAAATTATTTTCTGAAGCGTGATCATATCACAAACTGCCACTGAAAGAGCAAAACATCATAATCAAGGAAGCTTATCATAATTAACTTTTAAAGATGTTAATGGGTCCACCTTACTATTCAGATTCAAGAAATGACGCCTTGTGAATTATAAAATCATGCCGCTGAAAATTGAATTGAAAACATGACATCTCAGCTAAGAAGCAGAATGAGATCTTAACTTTTCTTTAAAGACTTGCAGGGACCTGCATTACAATGCAGTTCATGAAATTTCCCAGATCATCAGCTTAATTTCCACTTAATTAAGATGCTTGTTAGCAATTATTCATTCATTTTGATATCCAACTTGCTTCATACTACTTATAAAGGGACTTCATGTCGGTAGTATATAAATTTGCAAAAACTTAGCTTTTTAAAACTGGTCAAATAATTTTTTGAACCACATGAACGCAATCTTCGTAAAAAACTGAATATTTTCATATAAAAATTTTCACTGTATGCAGATACTTTTGAGTCAATACTCTACCTATATATCCTTACTCTATGGTTGACACTGTTAATTCTCGGCACAACCTTGGATTGCTCACCCGTGGGACAACATATGTGTGCCTCTCTAAATCTCGAAAACTCTATGCAATTCGATGATTGAAGCTCATTATTCATTCTCGTCGATTGACAGAAGCTTACATATCCTACATCATACAATCTGTTTTACTTCATCCTGAACTTTTGTTTTCTAATCATTCTCATCGTTCTCATGGTTCGTAATCAAACCATCAGCAGCAATAAGAAATGGGCTGATCGGATGATAGGATCATGTGCATTTTCTTAAATAGTTTCATAATAATTTCAGTTGAATAATGGGAACAGTTCTGAATAGCTGAAATTTCATCCAATATCAGGAATCATCAGCAGGACCAGTTTACATCTCTCAACGTCGACACAACTACCGATTTAAAATTGCAGCTATGCCCGGATAAATTTAAGATTTACAATTAGCAAGTTAGTGAAATTTTGACGGGCATTCATTAAACATCACTCTAAACAAACTACTGATAAATCTCCTAAGTTAGTGATCCTGCAATACATTGTGTTTGCAGAAGCAGCATTTATCAACTATTGTAGGCGCACTAACTTAGGCGATTTGGGTGATATATGTGTTTAAGGTGATATTTAATGAATTCCCGTCGAAATTTCGTCGAGGATTGAGATCGTATCCCTTCTATATATCGAAATTTGACGTCTTCAGCAACCGTTGGAATGGTATAGTGCTCTATGTACATAAAAAGTTGAAACTTCATTTGATAGAAATATTCACAGTGAAATTCAGGAGGTGTCCTGCCGAAACATATTGCTAGGCGTCCGAATGTCTGTGGAACCATGGTCAAAAGGACAAAAAATGATTGTCAGTAGTTTTGTTAACAGAAGTCAGTTTGTCAAACTTTACTTTTTGAACTCACACATATCCTATGCACAAACACATGAATTTGTTGCTGAAATTTGGCAGTTAAAAATTCAGTAAAGTTTATGAGTAATTAACAAACTCTCTAAAAAGAGGTGAAGTCGAAAAAGAAATCAGAGCAGTGGTGGAGTGCAGCAGTTCAAGATGAAGAATTCACGCTTGAAAGGTTCATTCACACCGGACGCGGCGCGGCGCGTCCAACCAAAATGCCTGTTCTCACCGAGCAGCGTGGCGAGGGACGGGAGAGGGGAAGGGAGAGAGGGAGGTAACTACAAATATCATATTGTGGAAAAATCAATACAAAAATAAATATCAATATATTATGGACACTTCTTATTGCTAGATAATTCGCATAATCACATTCCTTGTGTTACATCCATTCGAATGAGCCCAAACAAGACACCATAAAATGACACTTTCCCGAGATAGTTAAATGACGTAATCAGTTTTCAGAATTTACATGAAATCAGATGCAACATTTCAAGCATAATGACTCGAAAATGATATCTAAATGACACATTCTCGAGGAAATACAAAGACATTTTGCATTAGATTTACGAGCGTGAACAAAGTGTGATGTAATCAGGCTCTTGGATCTGCATGATTCATCAGACGAGAACATGTCCTTATGAACTGAAGTGTTGCTAGGGACAGTCTATTTTAGAGCAATGTCCGAGTAATTCTATGATGAGTTTTGGTCGACTAACAGTCTAGAAAATAGGCTCAGTTCTCTAGCACTGAGTTTAGTGTGATTTGTCGACAAGAAGGCATTCTGTCCTGTTAATATTCGTTAAGTAAATCCGAATCTGCAGAAGTTATTCTTTTGAGTATCAAAATCTGTATGTTGCGTTCTGTGTGCATGCTGTATGATTGAGGGAATATCGGATCACATATTTCACTGAATCATTTTTCAAGCTGCCAACACAATTATAAACTAATCGGCTATTGTCATGCACTGAGCCATACAAACGAGCATTTTTGAGAAGAATATATTGTTACTGATTGCAAAATAGACACCACCATCATCTTCTTCGTGAAATTTCTTTATGAATGAAGTGTGTTTCTACTAAATTGGTTAAGAATTCTACGATCTGTATCAAATAAACGATATGAAGCGTTTTGATGACTTTATCGTAATGCTTGAAGGGGTGGCGAACAATTAAAGACAGATAAAAGAGACCGACATTGCTAAAGTTATTTTTTTTCCAATTGAAAATTAAGTTCGGCATACTTTTGAGTAATTGACATTAGAAATTAATCGTTACGATATGGGGACTGCTATGAACTACACAATTTTGCGAAAACTAATCACTTGATATTTTACATTTGTAAAGAATAGGGTTTTTAAGGACGCACGTATCATTTACACATTTCCATTCATAGGGTGACAACAAGGCACAGGAGACAGATCATGAAATTGAATTGACGTACGGATTGACTTTGCCATAACTTAGCTCACAAAACGACCTTTATTAACTTACATAGTCTGTTTTATAGTAATCGGGAGTATCACTCTATCGAAGATAATCAGATAGATTGAGAACAATAACAACTTTCTCATCTTCGTTTCCGATACTCGTTTTGCAGTAAATACGTTTTGGTTAAAAATGTCAAGTTGTGGCTTACTAACTCTAACTTCAACTTTGTATACAAGCATGAATTTTGAAATTTTTTCCTGTATTAAAGATGTTGATTCTGTGCTAGATAATTGAAATATCATTTTAGCAATATTACAGCATTTATATGAGTTATCTTAAAATAATTACATTTGTTTTCCTATGTTACAATGTTAGTTTGTTATACAATAAACTCTTATCAAGCAAACTTTGTTAAGTGAAAATTTGTAATATGTTGCTTGTATAGCTAATTATTACAAGCTAAAATGTAAAAATAAATAAAACGAGTCAATCGTCATGTTCCATCAAAGCCTGATCTTCGTTTGCGGTGTAACTGCTACATTACTTGTTGGCAGCACTCCTTGGGCTTGTTCCTGACTTCGTTCTATCTCTTACCGGTGACTCCTGGATTGAAACAAAATACAAATGATTCTTCTACGATGCTCGCATTCACAAAAAAGCAAAAAATGAAACAATACATGAATCTTCACACACAGCAAAAAGCAAAGGCACCAGGAGATCCGCGTCATGTGAATTAGATTTAGCAAGGAATTCTGAAACGCTATGTGAATGTTTTTCAAACGAATGAACATTGCAACTTATTTATTTAGGGATGATAAGGCTACGTGTCACAGGAGTGATAGAAGAGTAGTGTCACAGGAGTAGTAGAGTCAACTATAGATTATTTCAATTAGGGCTCGGTGCTAATATCTGCATCCTCCATAGAAAATGTCCTGATTTCTATCTAAAACGTATGTATCGTTCGTTCACTGCCCGTCGTCGTGGCGTTCACACAACGTACTGTCACTGTTATTCAGAGATGTTGGAGAAAGTGAGATCAGTCAAAAAATCAACGATATGATCGAATCACGATTCAATGATATAGTCGAATAGAAAATACGTAGAAAGGGTAGAAAATTGAACTAAAGCACACTGTATTAAAATATTGCTTGATCATAACGTTTATCGTATCATAGCTTTGACTTTTTAAAATATTATTAGGAAATAAAATAGGGACAAAAAAAAATTGCTGTTGCTGTTCTGTATCATTATTTAGTTAGGCAAATAGGATGTGTGGAGATCCACTTTTTATGAAACGGACTGTAAAATACCATTCATCTCCAAATGTATTCATGAATTCGATTTCATGGTTGACAAAATATGAAAGTGCACTGATAAGAGATTTTGATGTTCATTTGGTCAAAATGTCCTTACAGAAGGTCAGAATTGTAGGATAGCTATGTCGAAAGTCAGTCATTTCTCTGCACGAACATCTGGCAATGTATGCTGGCAGGTTTCAGTGTGGGGTAGAACAAACCGCGGGCGGATTGGCGCGGGATGGTTTTTCCTATCTCGTAAGCAAACCGCGTGTCATTTCAGAACTTTTATCTGAAATTACTTGGATGTGAACAGCCCATAGGTTTGTTAAGGATCTGAACGAAAATTCAGGACGCTTGAGACGTGCCGCGCCGCGTCCGGTAGGAATGGACCTCAACATCGCCGTGGAGGAGTGCTTAAGTCGATACAAATCAATTTCATTTGATGAAATGGAAGAAGAGGATTCAAGTGAATGTCTTCAGAGGTATTTACATGTAACCATCAATGGTTTATGAAGTATTTGTACGGTATGGGACATTGTTTCCTTTTAGTAGATGTCTTTTTAAGATCAAACGCCCAAATGTTTAATTTAAATATTGAAGTCTATTATCAATTATTCATTGAGAAGGCCTATCGGATATACATACACAGATATACATTCATGAAATAATCGTTTAGTATCATACATGTATGTAAATGAAAATGATGGTCACTATTCTCGCCTGTAATGAACAATCACAATTATGGATCTCTGCAGACAATTGAAATCGACTGGTCGTCTCTGGCGTTACATTAGTTCTGTTCAGCAAGTGTCACAGGGTTTAATGCCCAAGGAATTTTCAAAAATTAAAGCTTCTTAAAGAATATTTCAAGTGCAATTTGTTGGCGTATTAGGCACTATACGAGGATGGAAGTGGCACCACTAGAATCACATTGATTTCTTTTCTTTTGATTCTGTGGTCAGCGTTGTTTGACCCATTTACTTCGAGTCGGAATACTCATTTAGATGAACACTGGGAAAAATTGCTAAATGAATAGCTGAATAATGTGCTTGCTCATTTATTTGTTCTGTAATGCTGCGCATCATTTGGAATTGGTCACATGATCGGATATGACAGTCTAGCAGCAACTCTGCTGCAATGCTGCATCGAGTCGAAGGTGCTTGACGAAACATACGATCCTGACTGCGTGTGAGTGACTACCGTGGATATTTGCTGTTACTGTCGATATCCCAATGAGAAGTTATCAAACATTGATTGCATTGCAATTAAATGGTTGCTACTATCAAGAAATTGCCATTAATTGATTGAGGTACGGCATACTGATTTACTTGCAATGCTGTCACTAGCCTACTACTCGAACCATCGTAGGAAGAACCTCCCACCTTCAGTGAAGCATATTAAATTTAACTAATTCATAATTGATCCCTTTCAGGATTCTAATCAGGAAGTATCTAATGCGTAACGTATTTAGTATCTCTAAATGTTACTGTAACTTTATGATAGCTTTTAAAATTCTATTTTGTGTTTTGTTAAAGACACGTATATGATATCATTCATTCAATTAATTTAACAATTTATTAGTCACTTTAGTTATGATCAGGGCTGTGGACGCGATGAATATTTTAATCGTGTCCGCGTCCATGCCCAGTTACATCGGCCCGTCCGCGTCCGAGTCCGCGTCAACGTTCGCCCGTGATTTTTTATCAAGTGCTCAATAAAGTTTGCATCGATCAATTCGTAAGGCCCGTGGTCCGTGGATTTGGCCACCCCTGATGTCATAGAAATATACTGTTTATCTGAAGTTCGCTAGAATGGAAATTGACTCAAGGTCGCGGCACATCCGGGGGAACTAAGTTGGGGCATAAAGAACCAATTAAAAGCTTCGATTTACTCATGTGACTGATTCTAACCCAATGATACAGACGTTGGCAGGTGCATCTAAGTGAAAATGCGTGCGATTTATGTGCCGTTATTGTGCATTGCATGAAGCTTAATTTCCATTCTAGAGGTTTTGTTGTTGTCAATTTCTATGCCTGATGTAGACCCCTAAATGTCTGTAGTGGTGCTATTTAGTTTTGAATAGATGCTAGTTTTTTTTAATAGGCGTTAGGCCTAGCCGACAGCCATTAATTTATCGAATAATGCTGTATGAATCACACTGTCAAATGTTAAGGTACCGGTCATAGTATAGGGCCAAATATACTAATTCTTCGATTTGTCTTAGCGACATCTTTGATTTTCACGATTTCAAATGCAATAATTTTTTTCCAAATGAGAATTAAGACACTGTACAGCATTTGCAAGCATCTGCATCATTCTTGAGTGATGATGCAATCGCATCAAATAAGCAATTGTTGCATTTTCCATCAAAAATGAAAGATGGCGTTCATTGCGTTTTGTATAAAAACGAGCAGATTTTTTGACTGCGTAGGCAAAACGACTATAAAAGCGCTTCAAATTAAAATCCAATCAGTCCTCGTAAGCTATTCAATTCGCACGTCGGAAATTTGCTTATTAGTTCGATATTTTGGACATAGCGAGAAATCGAGGTTTTCTCAAAATGACCAATTTGGAGCTTTTCGTTTTGCGTTTAAGCTCTTCAAGTATACATGCACATACACATGTAAATACACATGTGTGTACAGTGCTTAGAAAATGTTACATTAGCTATTGATAAAGTCAAAAGAAAAATTGTTCGATCATTAGCATACCATAAATGGAACTTAGAGCAATTTCATGGTTCAATTATTCTAGAGGAATGTCGGCTTGTGATTATTCCTTGTCAGAGAACTATAGATCACTGAAGTTGCAGACTAGAAAAATATTCTACTTATTTCGTTTCGTCATGCACTTTGCACCTAATATTGTTTATTCTCTACAATAATTGTAGAGAATAATTATTTGTTAAGACAAACAACTTGGTAATTGATAAATTGATCAAATCTCAACAGATGTAACCACCACGAGACATGTTTCGACCTGTTGGGCCTCATCAGTCATGGGTAGGTTTGAGCCAGCGACGTTGGAGCTAGAGCACGAGCAAGCATGCCCTCTAACCACAAGGCCGCCGGACCATCTGTTGAGAGCGTGAATTAGCCAGGAAGGCAATGCATTGACGCAGGCACGTGGAGGGTGGACTGCATTCTGCAATCACTTAATACTGCATCCGAGATTGAGGCGCTTCACGCAGGCGCTACCCGATCATTACATGTTAAGACAAGTAACTTGGTAATTGATAAATTTATCCAATCTCAACAGATGTAGCCACCACGAGACATTTTTCGGTCTGTTGGGCCTCATCAGTCGTGGGTAGGTTTGAGCCAGCAACGTCGGAGCTAGAGGACGAGCAAGCATGTCCTCTAGCCGCAAGGCCACCGAAATATCGGTTGAGATTTGATAAGAATAATTATTATTCACGGAAATGAACGGATGCAAATTGTAAGTTATCCTCGCATTTTAATTGGTGACAATTTCTTCTTCCTTGTTCCGTTATACATCATGAATTCATATATCTGCATTTTTCAGCATCAACGATTGATATATGTAAATGGGAAACATCATTAGACGTCCCCAGGATTTCCATGTCACAAAACGCTCCAATAAACATATCAATGACTCGTCAAATGAAGTTCCGCGACCAACTACAAATGATTACAACAGTATGTATGTGGTTGAAACGCCAAAAAAAGACCAAACCACACGAATGCGAGCTGTTTATGATTTCGAAGCAAGAGAAATTCAAGAGATGTCGTTCAAAACAAATGACAGAATGATAATCATTGATGACATCAATAATAATGATCAGTGGTTGAAAGTAAAACATATAATCACAAAAAAGGAAGGCTACGTGCCACGAAATTACGTCGTCATAGACGACGGCCGGCCAACGAGCACTGATGCATGGTTTAACATAGGACGAAGAGAAGCCAACAGACTGCTAATGGTGATGGGCAATCCAAATGGAACATATATTATTCGTCCAAGTTCTGGTAAGCCATTTCTTTTGTGATTCAGCGGTTAAATGATTACTATTTGACAACTAAGCCCCTAGATTCACCGCAGCAATGCTTAGGATGGTTTAGAGGTGATGTCGGATATCGAGCAATATCGAACAAAGTTTTTAAATGCATGCATGGTCAAAACATTTACAATGGTGATTTGTTCAGGCCTATTATAAGCATGATGAAGTATGACCATGTTTTGTTATGGAAATGTTATGCCTTGCAATTGAGCAACTAAAATTTTCATCTCTAAAAAGACCGAAAAAGCTGAGTAAATTTGCATTTTAAAATTCTGTTCATCTAAGGATCATATCTTTTTTATCAGGTTATTGATCGGTTATGGCATTATTTTCTGATTTCATTTGTAAGAACATTAGGTGCTTTAGTGACACCCACCATGTTCAGATAATGTCGGAAACATGGATGGCTCGAGTCCATGAGCTCTATCCATACACGGTCGGAAATTTGAAATGTGTAATGACATTTCCTTAACGCCATTTCTAATTCTCAATCTGGACCGAACGAACTTCTTTTACGAAAAGATATCCAAATTTTCGTGGAAAGCTGCTCTCTTCTTCATATTTGAAGAAACATCAATCGTTATTGCTTCCACACAAATCTATTGTATTATATACTGCTAATCTAGCAGCTTTAAGATCCATATATTTCTCAATTGTAGATGTGTTAGGTATTCGAATCGCGTTGACTGAGAAGAAGTAATGTTCTACTAAATTTTGAGCTCAATGTGTGTCAATGTGATAAAAAAAGTTCCACTTAAGAAATGGTTCACAACTTTATAATTTAATTAAGGTAAAAAGTTTTGCATATTTATATGCCAGCTTGTTAATGAATGTCTTCGGGGCTGAATGATATCTAATCTTGCCGAAATATCTTTCAGTTTCAATAGATGTATTAGTTTTGCTGAAGAAAACATCTGCCAACTAATGCTAATTCAGCACTCGTCTTTTGACAGAAACTCAGGGTCCTGTTTCTTAAAAATAAGCAGTCTGATATGTATCAGCAACATTTTCAGCAATGAAATATGCTGAAAAGTACTGCTTTAAATTGCGTTTCAAAAAAAATTAATTTCCCGACTGGAGATAAAGAAGTCAAATTGTGATAAAAATTGCGCTTCATAAAGATATCAGACTGATAAAACACTGATGTCTATCGGATGTGATCGATCGATTAAAACAATTGTGGATATTTCTTCGTAAAAAATCATGTTGCCAATGATCGCAATTAAATCTAAATTCACGCAAAGGTTTATAATATTATTCAAACACTGAATTTATTGAAAAAGAAAATCATATCCAAGAAAATTCAATTAATGCAACTGCATACATATAGTTGAGTTTTATCCGCATAGAGTATTTGGTTCTAACCATAGAACTCCGACAGTGTGTAGTAGTCTAATTAAGGACTAGAATGGTCATGCGCATTGAAAACGATGCTTGCGTCGTTGACATTCGTTGTCATAGAAACTGAAATTACCATCAACAAGCAGCTTTCTAGTTCAAAGCGAGAAGTCGGATTCGTATGATTCTAACGATATACAATGGATACATCATAATTGCAGTTGGGGTAAACAGCATATTATAGTCAATTGCTTTCTGAAAACTCTCCAACTGCATCATAGCGATAATCGTCTAATACAGTTGGAGAGTTTTCCTAAAGCAATTGACTATATTATGACTATTTACAGCATGTCACACATTTTTGGCACGGGCGACCAAACATGCAAAATGCATTGAAAATAAGTATTTTTAAATGTATATACAGATGTCTATTTTTATCTTAAAGACTGCATGCTCTTCCTCAGTACATCAACAGATCAGAAATATTAATCAGAATGGTTGTACTTCTTCAACACGAAATAACAAACTCATTTATATTTATTTGGACATTCTGCTACAGAAATTGGAACATGAAAAATGCAGAACGTTTTAAAACTACGCCACATGAAGACTGTGTCAGTAAGTTCTGCCAGATGATGTATCTCAGATTTATTACATGAAAAACTCAACGAAATGAAGCGCATGTTTGCTGATTGTTTTGTTTGGATGTCATTTGACGAGACTGTGGATATCGTGTGGCGATGCGTGACATTTCTTGAGCAAACCAATAACAAAGCTGTCGTCAGATTCGAAAAGGATGGCTTCAAAATGGCAGATGTAAATTTCGACCAATTTATTCTTTGTATTACAGAAGGGCCTCATACATGTTCAATGCGGTTAAAGAGCAACGGTTTTATGCCGAAGATGATACACGTGATTTGGTGATTGAACTTTACCCAACGTCATTATCCAAAAAGGTGTTTAGAAAGGCACCTTCACGTTGTCGCAAGCTGGAAGAAGCTTACATGCCACTGCCACCCTCCCCAGTAGTAAGGAATCCTCCCAACTGAGCACAGCCCCCCCCTCTGGAGCGTGAGTTGGGTTGTTGTGGTTCTAGGTCGACCGGCCGGGTGTGTGGTTGTCGACCGTCCTTGTTAGTCTTGGGCGGCAGTCAATCTTTTTGTCGTGTAGGATTGGTTGTAGGGTTGTTTTGTGTTCAGATTTGGTTTCCTGATGAAATTCTGCGTCGACATGTTGTGTTTCTTGGGTGTGGGTGTGGTTTAGGTGTTTTTGAGTGAGAAAATGGCTGTAGTGGCTAAACGAAGCCTCGTACGTGAAAATGGACGGCGGATTTGAGCTTTTTGGCCAACTTTGGGTCTAGGGGACTTGTTTCGAGCGTCATAGGGCTAAAAACGAAGAACTTTGACCCCCTCGGCAGCGTTTCTTCCAACTTCGGTTCTAGAAATGGTAGAGTCGTGCGATATCTCGTTTGAAAGCTACAGTAAGTGTAACGCCGTCAATAAAAGCTACGTCTTCCAAGTAGCGTGTATTACCATGGCGTGTATTACGAAAGTGAAACTAACATGCATGGGAAGTCTATACAATTCCTCGCTTCACATTACACTCAGCCAATTGCTGACCAATGCGCTAAAGTCTCTATTGACTAATCAGCGTCAGATGATGATGCAACATCCCTCCTCTCTGTCAAAGGGTCCACGTCAGGATAACGATGCACAGGTTTGCGATCGCGTTTCGGGCGGATCTCTGTCACAGCTGCTGCTTCTGTCGCTACTGGCATTAATTGCGCATCGTGAGCAGTCACTGTTCTCCCATCAGCATGCGCGACGATCGACGTATTATAACCTTGTCGGAAGATAAATTTCACGGGGAAGACGGGTGCTTTCCGATGAGGCTTGTACAGCAGGTCCTGCATCGGTTGAAAATGAGATAGAATGTGACAGTTCACCGTTCGTCCGAGTAATATTTCTGCAGGAGTTTTCCCTCCTCTCTGAGCGGTGTTGCGGTGAAAAAATAGAAGACGATGAAGATAACATGTCACGGAACTCTTCGCCGGGTTGTAGCATCTGAGAACATCCTTGATGACTCTCACCATTCTTTCCGCGAGACAGTTCGATTGCGTTCTGTACTCAGGAGAGTGGATTAATTGACATCCTACCCTGTGCAGCCATGTCCTGAGTTCGATACTTGCGAATTCGGGTGCATTATCACACACCAAGCTTTCAGGGACACCGAAGCGGGCGAATATTGCTCGAAGATACTCGATGACTGTCTTTGTTTGTCGACTGTTGCAGATTGCTGCCTCCAGCCAGCCACTGGTCGAGTCTGCTATTACCAGTATGTCTCCAGTGGCACGATGATGCGCCCAATCCATGTGGAGCCGACTCCATGGTTTCTCATTCTTTGGCCATGTATGAGTAGTATCTGGGGCTCCGAAGCGTACTGCTCGGCATTCTTTGCATCCTTTCACGAACGCCTCGACTTGGGTGTTCATTCCGGGCCAGAAGAATTCCCGTTGGATCAGTCGTAAGGTCGATTTCACTCCGTTGTGAGTTTGATGGGCGGACTCAATGATGCGTCTGTGCAAAGACTGCGGGTGAACAACGCGTGAGCCGAGTCTAATGATGTTGTCGTCAACGGTCAGTTGGAATGCCATTCTCTTGAATGGGTGTTCCCACCTTGAGGTGCTGCCCCACCTACCCGTGATTATTCGCTGAGAGAGTTCACGTAGATACCTGTCTTTTAACGTTTCCTGCTTAATTTCTTGTATAGGGATGCAAGGTTCGCTAAAGTGAATAGAGGGGACCTTGGTCGAGTCAAGGCAGTCAACGCGCGACAAAGCGTCGGCAACAGCATTGTTCTCTCCTTTGATATGTTCTATTACATAATCGTATCGTTGCATCTTGAGTGAAAATTTCAGTAGACGAGGGGAAATCTCAGTTTTGAATCTGTCTTCAGGGCCAAATATATAAATGAGGGGCTTATGGTCAGTTTGTATTTCGAATTTTTTCCTAACAAGAAATTTTCTAAGCGTCTACAGGTCCATATGACTGCTAAACCCTCACGCTCAATGTTGCTGTAGCGAGATTCTGATTCAGTAAGTTTTCGAGAAACATATAATATTGGGTGGCCATCTTGAGTCATCACGGCTCCAATAGCTTTGCTTGAGGCATCTACGGTCACTACAGTTATCCTTGACAATGAAAACGGTTGAAGAACCAGTGCTGATGTTAGTTTGCGTTTTAACAACCGAAAGTTGTGTTCACATTATTCGTTCCATACTAGTTTCTCAGTTTTTGCGGCTTCATAGAGCGGCGCACACATCTGAGAATCCCTGGATGAATCTGCCATAATAAGTGGTGAGACCTAGGAACCAGAGTAGGTCTTTTGGGTTTTCAGGGATTTCGGAATTTTCGATTTTTGAGGTTGACGAGGAATCAGGTTGGATGCCCGATCCACTAAAAATAAATCCTAAAATCCTCAATGAATCGGATGATGAAACACACTTTTCGGTGTTTACAGTGATATTATAGTCTCAAAGACGTTTATGGACTTGACTTTATCTCTTCTTTAATTGGCGATCAGACTCTGCGCAGATCATTATGTCATCCTGGTAAACAATGACACCTTGTATACCTTTTAGGACTTGCTCCATGCATTTTTGGAATATTGTAGTAGAGTTTTTCATCCCCATTTGAAGGCGATTAACGCGAAACAAACCTTTGTGTGTGTTGATCACAGATAATCTGGCTGCATTCTCATCTAATTCGATTTGAGAGTAAGCAGATTTTAGATCGATCTTAACAAATTTCGATGCATCACCAATTTTTGAAAATACTTCTTCCACTGTTGGAAGAGGATATGCGTCGGATTGGATATTGGCATTTATCGTTGCCTTGAAATCGATGCACATTCTAAAATTGCCATTCGATTTCTTTACCCAAACGACTGGGCTCGCGCACGTAGAGTGCGATACAGGAGTGATAACTCCTTGATTTTCAAGTTGCTTTAGCTCTTTGTCCAGTTGCTCTCTCAAATGGAGCGGCACAGGACGGGCTTTGAAAAACTTCAAGGGTTTTTTTATTATCTATTATCTATTAGCTGTATGCTTGCGGCGAACCCTTTTATGCTGGGTAAGATTTTATCTTTCTCTACTGAGAATGTATGAATATGTGAGCGATTATTATCTATCAGATCCCGTCCGATGAAGCCGAAGTCACGATCTGTGTCAACTACTAGGAAGTTTACGTTGTGAGTTATTTCTTCTCGCAAAACGGTAGTGTTGAGATGTCCGAGTATTCGCATCTGTGAGTGATCATAATTAGTGGGCACTAGGCGTGTTTGTCAACTCGGGAGACCTTAGCTGTTGCCACATTGTTCCCGACATGAGTGACATTGCGGCACCAGTGTCAATCTCAAACTTTAGAAGGGTGAAGTGTGGACCAACCTTTAGAGTTTCTAATATTTTATCAGACCCTTCTAGACCAGCAGTAAATACATCAAAACTGTGGGCTTCTCGAATTTGTAATTTTTTATCATCGGACTGATGGTTCAAGCTAAGTTGAAAGTTTCTAGTTTTTGTAGCGCTTCTACAACATCTCGCAAAGTGGTTCAATTTTCCACACTTATGACATGTGCTTCCATAAGCGGGGCACTGTCTCGGCCAATGTATTGACGAGCAATTGTTGCAGGTGTTTTTTGCATATTGCTTCCGCATGAAAAAACTGTCAACCGGTTCCTGTGTTTCGTCACTCGCTTTGTTGCGTGCAAATTTGGCAAGTTGTGCTGACATTTGACAAAAATCGATTATGTCCGAAATTGTGTAGGTTGGGTTTATTTGTAATTTTTCCAGAATTTGTAATTTTAGTTGACTGTCTCTGCAATAAAGCGCAGTTTTATTAACTCATCACTTGGGTTACTAGATTTCAATTGGTCCCAATGACAATGCTGTGCCGACTCATTTCGCCGTGATAAAAAATCTACTTCAGTCTCATCATGACCTTGCGAGATTTGTAAGAAGTTTGTGCGGTCAGCTAGCAACAAGCGCTTTCTAGGTTCGACATAATCTATGATTACTTTTTTGATGTCCTGAAATAATGCAGTTTCTATGTTCTAGCCTGGCATCATAGAGACTAATTTTGATAGAGGTTTGGAGCCACATCTCTCAAGAAATCTATCGGTGACGGGTGAGGTGCCGGATGCTTCTAATTTATCTACTATGTCTTTGGTCCGGCAGTGGGCCTCAAACACAATCAACCAGCAACGACAGTTTTTAGCGCTGTCAAGGGGCAGACAATCAGTTTTTCCCGACATAAGAAATAAACTAGTATGTTATTCACTGGACTAGACTGCACTAAACTGTGATAGTGAACTCTCCAAAGGAAAAACCAAGGATACGCGTGACAACTCACCGAAGATGCGGGCGCTCCTGTCAATTGAGTGGCAAAAGGGCGATTAATTAGTCCGTTTCTGACACCATTGTAACGCCGTCAATAAAAGCTACGTCTTCCAAGTATGGCGTGTATTACGAAAGTGAAAATAACATGCATGGGAAGTCTATACAGTTCCTCGCTTCACATTCCACTCAGCCAATTGCTGACCAATGGGTTAAAGTCTCTATTGACTAATCAGCGTCAGATGATGATGCAAGACTAAGAATGCTGGTGTTGTACAGAGAGTACTAAAAATAGATATGACTACCGGGAGTTTGCACGCGCGCTGAGTGAAGGAATAGCTGGAGGCCGATGTTATAGTCTCAAGTCACCTTCATCTGTGATTGCTCGTTGTAGTAAGAACAACATTTGAGGGCGTGCGTATAAAGGCGAATAGCAGCTCATTCCATTTGCTTCGTCGTTGTCACCCGTATCATCATGCCAAGGAAATGCAGTGTTGGAAAATGCAAAACATACTATCTTACATCACAGACATCTTCTAAAACGCCTGTATATCGTTTTCCGGTAGACCCAGATGAGTCAAGGAGATGGATTGCTGCATTACCGAATACCATTCACAACGTTACAAGACATATGGGTGTATGCCGTAGGCATTGGCCACAAAATACTGCCACGAAGAAGCTATTTGGTCGGGATGTTCGTATCGATCCACCTCCGATATTTCCTGGTTGCCCAGATAGCTTTCAACGTCGAACTGTCTCAGAACAGCGCCGAGAAATTCATTCAAGACGTGTATCTGCATCAGCAAGAACTGAATACGACGAGCTTCCTCAATTTGAAGAACAAGACTTGCTGCCTTTAGACTTCAGCACATTCAGCCATGAAATCACTCAAAAGGAGCATCGTGATATCGTCGTCATCAAATCTGATGAATTCGTACGTTTGCTTTCTTTCGATTCCAACTTCGAGGAAATTGAATATTCTTTGATTATTAGGAGTGATTTCACATTATCTGGTTTTCGAAAACACGCAAAAGTTTCTTTTCATGATCTGAGAAATGTGCTCGGATTTCAAATGAAGATCTCTCGCTGGTCACAGATTGATGCTGCTATCGTCCACGTGAAAAATTCGAAAATAGAATTAAATTGTGAAATTACTGCTGTAACTAAAAAGTTGTTGAATATCATTAAGATGGTCGATTGTGAAAGTGCAAATTTTGCATTTTTACTAGAGCAACTACAACTGAATTGTACCTCACCAGAAAATCGACGATATTCCTCGTACACCACAAATCAAGCTTTGAAATTTTACTTGGTAAGTCGTAGTGCATATCGTTTGATGCGAAATGTCTTGTGTCTTCCTCATCCAATAACACTTACACGTGCTTTAGGAGATTCTCAGACAGTAGGATCAGAAGCTTTGATTAGTTTTTTGACGGAATTGTATGCGACTAATGCATCAAAGTTTCAAAGTAGCTGCATCCTTCTGTTCGATGAAGTGTATGTAAAACCATCCTTGAGATTTAGATGGCGGCACGTTGTAGGATACTCCGTTGATTTTCCGGAAAAATTGGCCAGAACTGTACTGGCATTTATGTTGAAACCTATTTTCGGCGGTAAATCATTGATAGTTCGTTTCCTTCCTGTTTATAAACTTGACGCAGAGTTTTTGATGTGGGTATTCTTGCAAATAATCAGGCAGGTTGAAGAGGCTGGGGTTGTAGTCAGAGGGATCATGAGTGACAATTTATCGGTAAATGGAAAATTGCATAAGAAGCTTATTGATAACTTTGAGTCAGCTTCATCTTTCAAGATTCCCCATCCAAACAACCAGACCAGGTTCTTGCATTTGCTGTTTGATAGCGTACATCTGTTAAAGTGTATCCGTAACAATTGGATAACAGAAAAAACTCGGACTTTGAAATTTGTTCCTCCAGGACAAACAGAAGAAACATCAGCAAAGTGGTCAGATATAAAGGAACTACACAATTTAGAGCTTACAGCTAATATAAGAAGAACCGCAATAACTGAAAAAGCCGTTTATCCGACTTCTTTTGAGAAACAAAATGTAGGTTTAGTTACCCAGATTTTCAATGATAGAACTGTATAGCACAAGATGACAAACAAGAAACAGCATCGTTTATCTTTAACATCTTACGCATGTGGAAGATTTTGAACAACAAAAGCTTGACTGCGTATTTGCATATGAATGACAATAATAGAAAGCCTGTGACATCTATTTCGCAACTTTCTTTTCTTAGAGATGTGAGATATGTTCAACAATATGTCGCCAGTGATAGGAAAAGTTCGAAAAACTACTTTAACAAAAGAGACACGTTCAAGCTTGATACAGACTCTCGACGGCATTGTTGATTTATCTGAAACCCTTTTACAAGATCAAAAAGGCGAATATATTCTTTTAGGAAATCTACAGAGTGATGACCTAGAGGGTGAGTTCGGTATATATCGTCAAATGTTCGGTGGTTTGTACAAAATATCCTATGAGCAGATTCTTATCGCAGCGAAATTCAGAATACTCTCCTTATTCCACACTCTTGAGGTAGATTGCACCGACATCTTCAATCATTCTGATACTTGTTGTAATTCTCCAATAAGTGAAAATGAGTTGGACATCATAGATGATATTCATGCCATGGTCGACAAATTATCAAATTCAGAACGTAATACTCTTTTTTATGTCTCAGGTTACATAAGTAAAAAAGAAAATCTTCCAGACCAGACTGATGACTCTGCATCTGTATCACAGGACAGTGAATTTGTAATATTAGTATCCAGAGGAAAACTCAAATTTCCCTCCAATGAATTGTTTAATTTAGTCCCTCTGTGTTACGCATTCTTCAGTTCATTTCCCGATGATACAGAGTGTACAAAACATTTTGTCAAGTGTTTTTCATATATTCACGACGCATTTTTATTTGACATGAACAATAAAGACAACATCTGTGTCAGATTATCAAATGTATTTTTGAAAGGTTTTGTAAGAAAAGTCAATGATTTACATCGGACAAAGGACGATTTTGAGAGAAAATTGAGCAAACTTTCCGGAAGATCGTGACGATCATGAGTTCTGATTATGTGTATTATTATTTATGTACAATTCATCCTCGATGTATTTGTTGTGTTATGTTACATAAATATGTGAAATACGAAAACTGTGAGCCTTTTCTCTTTATTGAAGATATTTGAATAGTTCAGTTCCCTCGATTTTAAAATTTTTGAGATATTCCTGATGATAATAAAATGAATACTTTATCGATGCCATTAAGTACGGTTTGCATTACGTTACTAAGGTTATATGCGATACGTACATGAAAACAAAAAATATATCGATAATAAGATTGATACATTATACTGTCAACATTGTGAAGTATCACAATTTAGAAAAGATCAAATTAGAAACCTTTTGGCATATACACGTTGATTGTATTGCGAAAACGATATACAGGCGTTTTAGAAGATGTCTGTGATGTAAGATAGTTTGTTTTACATTTTCCA
>CAJQUW010002967.1:0-136081 GCA_907163375.1 Prostheceraeus crozeri | reverse complement strand
AACCGGATCACACAGAAAAAGACACATTCGATGTCAAGATCTACAAAGAATAGTGCGGCAGCCAGAGCGAGTTTCTGCAGGGAACGAGGCCGAAAATGAAACTTTCACGGATTGATGTGCACCCTATAACTACTACGAATCTGAACGTCTGCCGAGTTCTAGTGAGTTCATTTTCTTGTCAGACAGGATCAAAGAAAAACACATGTAAATCCAATGGGACGCAGATTGCAGTTTTAGGATAAAACGAAATGTTCTACGTTTTCTCTGAATGAACAAGAAGTATTAGGCCCAGAGTCATAAATAAATTTTGGCATGGAATGTCTTCAGGTCATTCCCTTTCATGTTCATGCACCCCTGTCTATAAACCTAAACACATTTAGATGTGGCGAGCCTCTTAATGTCGGCTAGCTCAAACATTTTGAGGAACTTTATCCCCATTCAACCACATTCTCGCATACATTGCCGATCATAAGCATGATAAGAGCACATGCACATAATAGGAAATGACCTGAAGACATTCCATGTCAAAAATTATGACTCTAGACTTAATACTTTCCAGTTGATAAGCGGAAACATGAAAAATTTCATTTTAGCCAAAAATTGCAATCTGCGTCTTATTGGACTTACATGTGTTTTTCTTTGGCCGTGTCTGACAAGAAGATGAACCAGTTAGAACTCGGTAGACGCCCAGATTCGTAGCAGGCTAAGAGTGTGCATAATTCTGTGAAAGTCTCATTTTCGGCCTCGTTCCTTGCGGCAGCTCGCTCTGGCTGCCGGATTACTAGCTCTCGAAATAATGGGAGGAATCTTGCACTTTAGTCTCAACCGTTTACGTCAATCTGGTGTCTTATCATAGAAACACTCAACTTCTCCTTTTGCAGAATTATGGAGGATCGTCGTTGTCTGCGACGACAAAGAATTTGATGAAATTTATTATCTCCCACCTCAGACATTGTTGAGTGAAATCTTGGCGAAATGGCAGCTACAGCATGGTCTGTTTGGTGATTGGATATTCAAATCCGAGGACAGACAAGTCCGATATGAGCTCAATCAGACGCTATGTGAATTAGGAGAAAGCATAACGGGATCAAAAATGGTGATTTTATCAGCTGAACTGAACAACTTAGTGATTCCAAAGGAGACGGAAAACATTTATCTGTACATGAACGAAGAAACTACGAAGATTTCCGTCAAACCACATTATCGCCTGAGCAAGGTCATTCCAGACATTCCGGAGAACGCGATATTGGAATATAATGGCAAGCCAGTCAATAAGAACCTAAAAATCAAACAGTTGGGTATTGCCGAGAACGGTGTCATTTCCATCTGTCAATCGTCTGCCGTTGAATTGTCAGATGAGACCCAGCAGAAAATTCCTGTGTCACAGGGCTCTTCCATCAGCCATGTGAAACACATGTTGAAACAATATGAAGACAATGATTTCTATCTCAAGTTAAATGACCGAATCCTGCGTGAAAATGAACCTCTACAAGTTCTCAAAGAACCAGTGAAGGTCCATAGACCAAAGTTTGCGGTGAGAATTAGAGAAAAGGTGTTCAGTTGGGAAATCAACGGTGGACAAGTACAATTGAATGACTTCGTCGCTCGACTGTCAGAGATGTCGGGCATTGGTAGAATGACGCTATCACGACATGTGTATGTGTGCGATGGTTGTGGGAGGCGCATAAGACACGACGAAGAAGTATTTCAGCCATTTAACATCGACTGTTGTCGTCAGCGTTCACTTTCGCTGAGGGTAGAAGAGCGCCTGATTCGTAAAGGTAGGTTTTTGTAATGTTTGGCAGCGCGATTCATAAGTTGTTGAAATTCCTGCTGCTTCCGCCGTGCGGAACGAAATTGCACAAAACACAAGTCAAAATCATAGACTGAATTTGCTATTCTTATCACCAATAGTTCAGGACTCGCAGAAAAATTCCTTTAGAACCAATGATCTCAATTTCTTTATCTTGGTTATCATTGTGTCATGGCATATAGTTTTACCAGCGTTCGACCAATCGTATGGAAGAGCGCTAAAACAAATATTACATGACATAATTTATAACCATAATTTATAAGTCATGATGCTCATTGGTGTCAAATAAACAACTGGTTTTTCATGCTTTCAAATCGTGCGGTCAAAGAAGATATTAGATTTTGGGTAAGGAAACAGACAATCTAATTCATCCTCTGTCTATGATCGAAACGAGATTAAGTTACTAAAATGCAATTAAAAGTAGAAGACGAGGAAACATATTTAATCGTCATAAGAAGAAACGGAAAGGAAATTCAGTCAAACTTGCTTCCCGACACTTCCGATACTGTTCTTCACCTTGTTGCTACCACTTAGCTGCTGAGTTCTGTTCGCTTATTTGATGATGCACCTTCTCTAAACCGTTCCACCATGCGTGCCGTTCCAATCGATCGCGCGATTCTGTGAATGTGCGTGGGAAGCCACTTCAGAATTCTCCTCCATCAAGGAACCGTACAGAACTCAGCAGCCATGTGGTAGCAACAAGGTGAAGCACAGTATCAGAAGTGTCTGGAAGCAAGCTTGACTGAATTCCCCTTTCCGTTTCTTCCTTTAACAATTATAGAGAAACACTCGGAACCACCACCACCTAGCCAAGTTGGAGTCCCGAAGAAACCATTCTACTTTGAGCTCCAATATTATGTATGGCAAAGTAAGCGAACTGATAGCGAAGAAAGTGCGCAAAGATATTGGAAGTGGATTCTACCAGTTGAAGGCAATCCCTGTATTTAGAACAAAAACACTGTCTCCTAGCATTGTGAAAGACATTGTACCGCTGGACCACAAACCTCTTGTAACTTACTATTTTTCTTGTCCTTACCGAGCAAGGTACTGTGGGAAAAGCCCGCGATGTCTCTCAGTCAGAAGAAAAGAGCACATTCCCAACTGGTTGCTCACCTCAAATTCGCGGCCCAAGTCAAGAAATCTGATACAATCAGCCATAACTCGCCATTTAACTGAGTGTCAACACAAACCAAATGCCCTGAACTCGAATGACAAAGACTTTCAAGTCCACAAGCAGGCTAAAGATCCCTGCATCTTTCCATCATCGAAAGTGTGACAATACGTCAGATGAAACCTGATCTTTGCTGTCAAAAGGACAGTTTATTCCTTCTCCGACTTTGTTGAGTTTCTAGGAATACATGCACATGATTGTATATTACTTATTCATTTACTGTCAATTTTAGGTTATTCAGTATTACTATTTACTTTCATTGATAAGTAACTTGATTGTACATGAATTTTTTCATTTTTGAGTCCCGACAAGACGTATATCTTTCATATCTATGACTTTATTGTCTCTTAATGATTAATGCGAACTTCCTTTATAACGCATGTCCCGTTGATGTACTTTTATTACGATTTATTTTAGTATTTCACCAATCAAAGGTATACCTTTAACAATTAATTACTTTCCCATTCTCTGCTTTTAATTGTATTTTAGCACTATAATCTCGTTTCGATCTTAAACAGAGGATGAATCAGATTGTCTGCGATCTTTTAGGCGTTACGCATTTTATATTGCAATTTATTTTAGAAGAATTGGGTTTAACTCTGAACAATCTGACAATCCTTGCCATGAGTTGATTTTTTCAAACAAGATTTTAAATTAAATGCAACTGAAGCAATGATTTTTGCTGAATTTGTTTGACACTCAATCTTGAATAGCTATCAAACAATTTATCAACCATTTGCACCATTGACCTTTATTTTATCAAATTAGCAATTGCTCAACTGAGTCATCATTAATGGAGATGATAATGAAGGTTTTACGTAACAACTCCCCCATACTGGGCTCTTGGGCGGTGCCAACACAATTATACTTTAATCTGGAGCGTTGTGATCTTTTAATTAGGAAGTCCTTCGTGTTGACTTGTAATGTCACTTTCGGGGGTCAACTTCTAGACCGAATGACTGCTAGACCAAGCACTCAGCCACTGTGCCACGGAGACCGCTCAAGTTTTCTTGAACAGCGGTGAGGATAAGCATTTTGAAGCATCTTACTCACGTTATCGAAGGTTAGAGGCAGCCTGATTACTATTATGAGCATAGCGTTGAGCAGTCATACAAACGTGACATTTCCTGTCACACATTATTCATCGTCCTTCCAGACTGTGGAACTTCAACAGTTTGTATTCCGCAGAAACCACGAACAGCAGCGAGGTCAAAGATGACAAGACGACGGACGGTCTTTGACAATCATGAAGTGAAAGGTAGGACAGTGAGATGTGAGCGTTCTGTCAGTCTCTGAATATCCTTTGTTCTTTCAGTTTCCGAAAATCAGGCGTGGAATTCTCCGCAGCCAGGTAAGTGCTTCGTCCTCTACCGTTTGCTTTCATGCCAGATCTATTGGGCACATCCTCCATCGACTTTTTCAGCACGCCTGACGGCAGCGGTGAATTTTCAAATTTTTTGAAAACGAATTCTTGGAATTTTTCGGATTTCTGAATAGCGTTTAAAGAAATATGAAGTCCATTGCTCATCTTTTGTACATTAGCTTTTACCTAAGAACCTTAAATCAACCAAACAAGTCTTTAAAATGCATTATCAATAGCTTAAGGAAGAACGACTCTTGCATAACCACACATGTTTCAGGAATAATGTTTCAATAATTTAGAAATGACCTTTTTAATTTAGAAATGAATTTTTAACATATACTACTATTGTTAATAGTTTTATGGACAATGGAGAATTCTGTTTCTTCTTTGAGGTCTGATGAACATAATTTCGCTATCATGTTCACTGTATACCAGGGTTGGAACCGGCCGCAAATTTTGAAAACCGGCCGGCCGGTGCTTTTTCAGGCCTTTTTGTCAACTGCCGACATCACCAACTGCATCACTGCTACAGCATTGTAGGAGCCTGCAAATATATAAAATAATGTCTGATGCATATCTACCCATATATATACGCTCGTACATGTATATATAAACCTATACTTGAATGTGTAGCTATTACCTACTAACTGAACATTTGTAATCCATCCAGTAAGTTCTCTCATCGTGCATTTCAATCCAAGAATATGAGGATGTTGATGAATATTTCGTAATGTTTCTCTTTGCCTTCTCAGTGAACTCCAAAACACCATTGCCAATCACTTGCTTGATTTCCTTGTCTGTGAGATCCCAGTCCGAAACGGATTCGGCGTCGAGGTCGGTCATGATTGTAAAACAGTCACAGAAAGTTGTCTGAAATATCTTGTGCATCTAATCTTGTGTAAGTTAAAATATCTTGTGCATGTTGCATAATGGTATCAGTTTTACCGAATCAAACTCGTTGGAGGAAGACATAGTAGCAAAGACAGAAGCCCCTCACTCAACCGAATTGACAACTCTTCAAACACACATTAGCCGAAGAAAACAATTTCTTAGCAAAAGTCTGTTTTAGAGTTCCACAGACTTGTTAAGTTGATGCAGAATTAGGTTGCCATCATTATGCAATACCGATGTCACTAAGAAATTTACTATCAAACTTCTTTCCTTGCATCTATTTTCCCTCGGCAAGGTATTCTTTACATCACTTCTCTTTCCTACTCCTTCGAATCACACAGACAGCACCAAATATTGGCGCATTATCACAAAAAACAAATGTTAAATTAGGCAGATATTTGTTAAATTTATCACGGCATCCTTCGACTCAGATTTACCCCGCCGTTGCGCAATTTCTTTCGAAAGCATTCATCGTGACACCTCATCAATTCACATTTGATGATTGCCCCTCGCTTGCCAGTCCTTCCTTCGTTGCTGCTGAGGCTGTATGCAGATCGCCCCGCGTCCTCATGTTGCGCAATATCGTAGCAACAAATGTCGGTCGCCTCGGAACTAGAGTTTGTGACCAAGCAAACAACAAGAAATGGCATCCTCTAAACTTTCTTGAGAGTGAATAATTGCGAGCAGGGTCAACATGACACAAGACAATTAAATCTTTGATGCTATTAAGAAACGTCAAGTCCTGAGATAGCCTAAATTATTATGCTAGTCCTTTATCAAGTCTCACATATCGGAGTTACATTCATCTTATTAAAAATGTTACTTAGGGTTACTTAGGAACGTACACGTAGTAATACTCATCTACACGCTCATGATCTTCAATAACCATGAAAGCATCAGAATTTTAAATAGGCCGGCCTCCGACCAGCCAGTTTTAGATACGCCGGCCGGCCGGTTTTGAAGACGCCGGCCGCCGGCCCGGCCGGGTCCAACCCTGCTGTATACCATCCATGGTGATGCAAGAATTTATCAATGCAAGCTTGCTTACACCGAACAGGATGCTCATGCTAAAGGGAAGAGGATACTATCCATCTCATAATTTGATCAAATGAATACACTACGCTCTCATTAAATGTTTCCGTCAAAATCTGTACAATGTGCACTTCATCCGCGTATGGGACTTTCCAAGGTGAGCACTACGGAGTAGAAGTGCGCGCGTACTAGGAACAAAGGGTTTCGTAACATCTGCTTATTGTCTTCTGGCCACCAACACGAGTTTCTGCTGGGAACGAGTCGGAAAATGAGACTTTCAAAAATGATGCGCAGATTTGTTTAGTCCACAGAATTAGACAGGTGGTCACTTCTTCTGTTTGACTAGAAAGGAAACATAGGAACATGCAACGTTAATGAAATGGCACAATCAACTGACATAATACCATAGTAATCGAACAATGAGCAGCCAGTTCAACATTAAACACGCCAAATTGTGCGAAGTTTCAGTGACTGTTGTCGAGTTCTACAAAGATGTTTGTGAACGTTTTTTCATGCGCCAGCTAACTTTTTTTAAATGATCGGAGGACCCAACATTATCGAGAAAACTTTTGCGCAATGATCTGAATTCTTCGAATCTGAAGGAATCGTGGCGATCGGAGCATTTTGAAGGAATTCAGAGCAATCCGCAAGCGATGCACGACTGTTTTTCCTGTCTCTGCAAGGTATTAAAAATTTCTTTTTGCCCACTTGTTAACACGCTTAAACAATCTCATTCTGTGGATTCTGTGAAAGTTTCATTTTCAGTCACTTTCCCTGCAGAAGCTTGTGTTGGCTGCCGGGATAAGAGTTCACCCAAATTCAACGATCACTCAAAAAAGGGAAATACAACTTTGTGAATGAAAAGCAGTACAGTTGCCGAGCCTTTCGCTCATAAACAAGGCAGCACATGAACATTGAAATTCAATTGCGGACGCCAAAACTGAATGGTTCTCATCATCGGACAGATCAAAATAAACAGACAGGTCACCAGGGAAGATGAAAGCTTACAAGCGATGGGAAGCTGTCCTGGTCCACTGTCTGTGTAGATCTACATGGGACACCTAGAAGAAACCTCATCTAACATAATCGATCGAGTGTTTCCACCATATCTCCGACACATAGAGTGGCAACTCCGCATTTATTAAATCTCCAATGTATATGCACTTTCGATTTTATTAAATGAGCTCAAGGGAGATACAGGTGGTATTGTCACCAACTGTGAGATATGCAATTTTTTGCAGTCTTGCAGAAATTGCCACGGAATTGAATGACCATGATTGTAATGCAGAAGGAATGATGGTATTTTACAGATTCTCATGATAGCCTTGGAAAGGATATGTTTGTTAAATTAGCAATTCGATGGGTTCCTGTTGCTTTCATGCTCAACCTCAAGAGTATTTTTTCAGCGTGATCATATCACAGCTGCAACCTGCCACTGGCAGAGCAAAATCACGTAATCAAAGACAATGATTTCAATTAACTTTGAAAGATGTAAATGGGTCCACATCACTATTCAGATTCAAGAAATGAAACATGAATTTAGAGATCAAATCATAAAATCATGCCTCGGAAGATTGACTTAAAAACTTGAAATTTCAGTCAAGAAAGCACGAATAATATCGCGACTTTTTCATGAAGACTTCCATTACAAAGCGAATCATAAAATTCCATGAAATCATGAATTGATAACCAGCTTAATTTCCACTTAGTTAGGATGCTTATTAGCAAACATTCATTCCTTTTGATATCCAACTTATTTCATACTACTTATATAGGAGCGTCATCTCGGTAGTATATATATTTTGTCAAACTTTTGACTTTCTTGAAGCTGCTCAAATAATTTTTTGGACCACGGAAATGTAATCTCCGCAAAAAACTGAATCTTTTGATATAAAAATTTTCACTGTATACAGATACTTTTTTGAGTCGACTCTCTATCTATAGCCTATATCCCTACTCCATGCTCCGACATATCGACGATACATTCATCTTAGTGCCGATGGTCTTCGATAACTTGACGCTTGTTGATTCATTTAACAGTACCAGTGACCTCTTTGTCTGGCCTGTACATAAATTGCCACAATTTTGTTCCCTTCGAGTATAAAGTGAATCTAGTCCGGAATTTAGCCTGCCGAGCCTGCCGGAATTTATCCTCTGTGCTCCGGTGATGCAATCCAACACGAATTATTGAAGATTTCAGAGATACTACATTTAAATGGATGTCCTGAACATTTGCTGGACCATGATTTGAAGCAGCGTAGTCCTGAACCTATTACAACAGATCCGGAGAAGAAACACGTCTTCCTCAAAGTGCCATTCTTGGGAGAAAGAGCGGCAATCTACATGAAGCTCAAGATCAATAAAATATTGAAGATGTACGCGTCAGTCATGCCGATAATTGTGTTCAGGCCCCTGAAATATCCTCTACGTGAACCTTCCCAAATGATATCCAAGTTCAGATGTACGTATGGCTGCATGAACAGGTCGATAATTGTGTTCAAGACAAGAGTTTTCTGGATCTTTCAGCTCACACTATTAGCCGATCAGTGTCTCTGTGCAGTAGAATACAATATCTATGGAGCGTTTCCAGGAGACAACAGAAAGTGCGAATTCCTCCATAATCGGCATCATTTATTATTGGTTCACTCCGAGTATTAGTATGCATGAAAACGACACTATTAAAATGAGTGCATCTGCTGAACAAAATACCTGAATACACCAATCATTGAACTTCGAGATTAATCAGCTAAATCACGTCTATTATGATAGGCGACCATATCATATCGCGATACGATAGTCTAGTTAAGACAACTATTGAACTGTGCCACTTCTGATCAGAGAACCAACTTTTTCGCATGCCGAAATCAGGTATTATGTAAATATGGCATTCTAAACTATGATAGAAATTTCTGAGTGCTTCCTACACTGTAAATCGCTGGATACGAAAATTACATACAAACATATACCAAAATCACATACAATTTGAAGCTAACATCTGATACGAGATTCTCGTATGCTTACAGAGATCTGGTATGTTTTTCACACGACATCTCACTTACTTTCTCATGTGATTGGTATGTAGCGAGACTGTGATTGGCTGTTTTACACTGAAATACGAGTTGCTGCTATTTTTGAAATATGAGACCGGATGCAAATTCATCCTCATTCGTATGCCTCTGGCATGCCTCTGGTATGAAGAGCTTTAAGTCACATAGCAAAAACATATATATAATACATACTACTGTCAAATAACATTTTTCAGTAGCACTAGTCGTGAATATTTTTTGATTGATAGAGTGATATTTAACTAGATTATATGTATTGTGAATTTTATGCTCCACGAGATTGTCGTCGTTGCTACTTATCTAGCAACATTAACAGGACGTTTAGTTAGCTCTACTTTATGAACCAAGTTGAAAAACATAAATTCTTTCAAGCCATAATATTCGTGCGATCATGTTGACTTATATATCTCCAACATAACTACTTTTTGCGTTCATGACTTATAATGTGTTTGTTTTTGACGCTTTGTTTTGGGAGTGCAAATTCAAATTCAAATACACGTTCATCAAGTAACTTTTGTGTTCATCTCAACGACTAATCAATTTTAGAATCTCTTTCATAGTTTTTCCGTACGGGAGGTTAGTCATAATTGTGTGAAAAAAACAATCGCTCCCTTTGTTTGATGTGAATCTATTTTAAAATTTTTTTCAAAAAATCACCCGACGAGTTTCGTCAATCCGACAGTCTCAAGGGTTTATTACTACTTAGCCAAGTTTACTAAGCCCTTAAGACTGTCAGATTGACGAAACTCGTCGGGTGATTTTTTGAAAAAAAATTTTAAAGTAGATTTACATCAAACAAAGGTAGGGATTGTTTTTTTCACACAATTTAGAATCTCATCTATGTATTGTTTTTGTGCTTTTTAGTTCTGCATCTAATTAAAAATTTTAAGAATCATGCTGTTGGTTCTAGCTTCAGTGAAATCGATGAAATATGGGAAAACAATTATCTGCATCCGTAAGAGACAACTAAGAGTATTTCAGAAAATGAATTTAACTGATGTTTGAGCTGAACTGAAAGTTTTAATTTTTTTGACCCTTTACCTCAACTAATACAATGATGTTGTCTCATAACGATTAATAATCATTATTTTATTAACCACCTTGACCAGATCCTTCGGTTAGTGTATGGTTTACCAGATTTTGTTGTCATTTTCCATTTCAAATAGTTATCGAATTGAAATTTGTTAAAAATTGGCGCTATTTGACCTTTGACCTTCACCTCAGCCCAGGGATGACCTTGATAACGAAAATAATTTTGTTTTTCTCAATCTCCTTTCAATGCCTATTAGACTGATGAGTGGGTGTGGTAAAATTGGGGTAGTAGTTTGGGAGATCAGCAGGGTACGATATCCCCCTCCCCACTGGTGCGCGTTCGGAAAAATACTCCAATGGGGCAATGATTAAGAGATATTTAAAACAACACAACTAAGCGCATGACGATATGACACAGCTTTACCACAAAAGCATCATTTGTTGTCAAAGATTTTGAAATTAGTTTGCTTTTATGCTTGCAGAAAGTCGTGCCAAAGACTCAGGTATTCAGCATCCTCTTCCTCCTATAAAAGGTGAGCTTAATCTTCTCATGGTGTTGATTAAGTGAATTTCACTGTAAACAGAACTTATTAATTTCACTTAATAAAAGCAATTACATTTTATCCTACGATGCCAACAAAATTTCTTAGTCAATCCCCGCAATCTCTCTGACTTCATATCAGAGTTTTTTGGGTCTCGGATCGGGGCACAACAAGACTTTCTAATTCTCATTAAAATTCAAAGCACGTCTGAATAAAAGATAATCAAATTCGATAAAAATGTTAATTCAAGAGAACTGTCATTATCAACTACTTGTGCAAAACTTCCGAAAGGCTACAGCATCACTGCTCGAGATCAGGTGTCTAATATCCCTCCGTAGATGAAGACGCTGTGATAATGATGAGTGAGCAGCCCATTAAAGAAATATGTAGAAATGCCAGTTACAAGAGGAAAACTCGCACATCGACATAGATGTCATCTTGACCAATGACAAAAGGATATTTGGAAGACAAGTTATATAATGGATAGAGGATGGCTATGCGATTGTCTGGGATATAGAGAGGGAAATTATTTGATGAATCCCGAGGGCTTTAGTCCGAGGGATATATCATAGAAATTAACAATACCATAGATAGTCATATATAAATTCTTCTCCAAACACAGGGCCACGTTTTTAAATACATGTCCTGGCAGTGGAAGCACATTCGGAAGATTCTTTGGAAAGAAGATTTTGTCTAAAATCTGCAAGGAAATCATTCTATCTGGGTTTGTGATATCTCAAAGCAATCATGGACTACAAAATGCCATATATCACGTAACATCCATTCCAACAAGCACATATTATATATCACAAGTTTTCCAAAGTTATCAATCTGATGACTTTTTTGTATAATAGCTGGATGACCAGTCAGTAAAAGAAATTCGAAATCGGATTCAAAGGCTGATAAAATTGCTGGTGCAGTTGAAGTCTACGGACGGAAGACATGCTAAGGGACAATTTCGAGAGGAAAAGAGAAGCCGCCGATTCCCACACTTTAAATGTCCTGAAATCAAGAGGAACAGAAATATATTTCAATATATTTCTTATATTTCAATGATTACAATGATGACTAAATAAGCATTCCTAACCTGAGCAGCCACTTCTGAGGAGGTTGGAACAGATATGGTGTGGTCCGACCTGTGATGGAGACCAAAATGACAAGCACTCGAGAAAGTGCAATCGATTTTTATAAGTGTTTTGACTGGACACGTCAAATGACTGGAGCAAAATATTTTATCTGCTTGTATAATCGCACAGAGAGCGAAAATAAAATAAAAACAATTTCTTTATTACAGTTTCTTGGACTCTGAGAAAATGTCAATGATCGAATATCATGCAGTCAACCACAGAAATGAAATGTATCCAGGATGTAAATGCTTGCATGCAAGGACTGATTTCACCCATTAATTGAGATTTGAAAAGGCAAAAAAATGTGATTCCTGTAGTGAATGCATTGTCAGAAATATTAAGTTGGCAATGCTCGACATCCCTGAAGCTGCAAAACTTTTGAATAAAATTTATCATGGGGGTCCTACTATTATCTACTTCTATGGGATATATCAAATAATATCACGAGCTATGTCAGAGAATCGCATGGCTATCCTCTATCCGTTATAAAGTATGCCAGATTATTAGGACCATAGATGTCCACGATAAAATCCCTCTCTATCAAGATGTTGCGTGGGAACAAATTTTATCACATATAGAAGAGATTCTGAAATACGATTCCACATTGCAATAATCTGGTATACTTCATTAGAAATTAGGAAGAAATGACATCAAAGTGCACATTTGAATAGTACAAAAATACAGAAAAAGTTTCAAAATGCAAACAGCGTATACCTTCCTTTAAAGAGCAAAATCTATTTTTCACGGTGACTTTTATCCGAAGCAAATCGATAATCATTTTCTTTGGAGAAACTTATAATGCATTTTCAAAATTCTTCCTTTGTAGTTTCATTTCGATTAATAGATAGGACGAAGCTGCAGGATGGATTTACAGACTTTCAACTGCCTCATCCGCCGACTGTGGGAGAAGTCCGTAGAGCAGTGGCGAAGAAGTTAAGGAGGCGACCAGAGTACACAGCACTAGAGCAAGAATTCGGCATTTCAAAAGCGACAGGAGAGGTTTTACTCATGTCAATGGGATGGTGGACATCAGGAAGTGGAAAGAGATTTGTTCCCAGTGATGTAAAGGATATGGGATGTGAATATCTGCAGAACGACGAAGATTTCTTCATTACTCTGCCAGAAGGGCACGTTCATGTACTCCGCATTAATGCACGATCATAGAGTAAGTATATTAGGTAAAGTGGTAACTCCGCATTTATTACATCCCCAATGTGTATACACGTTCGATTTTATTGAATGAACTCGAGGGGAATATAGTTATAATTGTCACCAAATGTGAGATATGCAATTTTTTGCAGTTCTGAAGAAATTACCACGGAATTGAGTGATCATGATTGTAATGCAGAAGGAGTGATGGTATTTTACAGATTCTCAGTGTCATGACAGCCTTGGAGAGGTAATGTTTGTTAAATTAGCAATTCGGTAGGTTCCTACTACTTTCATGCTCAACCTCAAAGAGTATTTTCTTAAGCGTGATCATATCACAGGCAACCTGCCACTGGTTAACATAACACAGCATAACACAATCAATGACAATGATTTGCATTAACTTCGAAAGATGTAAATGGTTCCATATCAGCAGTCAGATTCAAGAAATGAAACATGAATTTAGCGAATCATAAAATCATGCCGGTGAAAAGTGAATCAAAAACTTGAAATTTCAGCCGAGAAAGCACGAATAATATCATGACTTCTTCATATAGACGTCTATTATAATACAATTCATGAAATTCCCTTGATAATCAGCTTGATTTCCGCTTTGTTAGGATACTTATTAGCAAATATTCATTCTGTTTTGATATCCAACTTGCTTCATACTACTTATAAAGCGGCGTCATGCCGGGAGTATATAAATTTGCAAAATTTTTACTTTTTTTAAAACTGCTCAAATAACTTTTTTTGGACCACAGGAACGTAATCTCCGAAAAAAACTGGATCTTTTCATGTAAA
Organism: Prostheceraeus crozeri; assembly: GCA_907163375.1. Lineage (NCBI taxonomy): Eukaryota > Metazoa > Platyhelminthes > Polycladida > Euryleptidae > Prostheceraeus > Prostheceraeus crozeri. The sequence goes on along the minus strand of CAJQUW010002967.1, from coordinate 122,092 downwards.
AATTTTCACTGTATACAGATACTTTTTTGAGTCGACACTCTACCTACATATCCCTATCCTATGTTCACGATTTCAGTTTTGAACATAAGGATTGAGGATGACTTGTAGATCCGATAGCTGCTTACATTTTCTTCCTAAATTCGCGCACGAGATTCTTGTTTTTAATTTGTAGATTTTCACCAAGCATCAGTAAAACGACAATTCTTAAGTTATGACTACAATCATCTTGCGAGTCACGGAAGACCAAAAATCGCAAAATTTCATTTGTTTATTCCTTAATTGATTGCTTTGCTTTTGAAATTGATGAAAAACGTCATGTAACCGATGTTGTTGCTGCAAATAAACAAGCAGACTGCCCTGTTGGTTAAGGAATGGCATCATATTTGCTTACTGCACGTACCTTGCTACGTATGTATATATCAAGCGCGTTTCCGAATAAAACAGTGATTGATTGTAAACACCATGGATATCGTTATATCATGTATGTTGTGTTTGTCATAATATGGATCGCACAATTCACAAGAAGGTCGTTTTCCTCATATTTTTATTTTTGTGATTATTGTAGAAAAGATTTAGAGTCGCTTTCGTAATCCTTAAAGTGCATGCATCTTTCCACTCGTACTTAACGCTTTGCTATCTATGCCTATTTCAGCTGCAATCTAGTGGTGCGCACAATGTGAGATTTCTAACTGTTGATTACAAACTCTACTTTCCTTAGCAATGCTGTTTTGTCTTTACAATTAGGAGGCTTTACTTTGTAGCCTTGGCCTAGTATGCCTTATATGAAAGAGGATTACGTACATGTAGGTTTTATCATGTTTCTGGAATTGATGAAAACTAAGGCAAAGGACTATCACAGTTGTACGATTGGTATTTGTAAAAATGTCAGTTACAGTCGCAAATGACACACCATAGTAACATAGAGCATGAACAGATCTGCACGCTATGTTGCTGCAATTATATACATCGACTTGTCTTAACAGCTTATTACTATTTTGAAGACATAGAAGTAGATAATAACACACTTTCTATGGTATTGCTAATGACTTATGAATTTTATGATGTTGTCAAAATAATGCTTGAAATGCTTGTGCATTGTTGAAATTAAAGACGAATATAAATATGCTGAAAATAAAATCACCATTTATTCAGTTGCAAACGTGCAAAAGATGAGTATTTCATCAGAAGGAGTACAAAGGATGCAGAGGATGCTGAAGGAGTATATCGTCGTTGTCGCGGCAAAATCGCATATGTGCACTTTAGGGGCGGCGGCAAAGTTTGCAATTTTAGTTTTTTTCGATAAAAGTTCTGTTAATGCTTGCTCAGATCCTGTGTCAAAATTTCAGCGACTATTACAACCTAAATCGCAAGGAAAAGTCCCTTAAACGTCAGCAAGTAATATCTCACATGTGCATTCTTGATTAATATCTCATGGATTTCATAGTGTCAATTGAACAGCTGTTTTGCAATAGAGAGACGAAAAAGAAGTTTTAACGCGATGTATTATTCAAAGCAGTGATACTCGTACATAGCTGCTTCATGATTAGGTTTCTGATCATGTTTGTTTTAAATTGCGCTTAATCAATTCTTCAAAATATTGTTTTCAAAGATGGTTCCTTAACCACACTTTTGAATATAGCGTTTTATAAACATTGCTGCAAAGTCTTGCCTTAAAGCATGATTTTCAAACTATGCTTTCAACGCAATTTTTATAGCAGCATTTTTCAAAGCAAGTAAGGTTAAGTATCTTACGACATCTATGATATTATTTTTTCGCCAGCAATTTGGTACTTTTATGAAAGTTTTTCTTCAACATTCTTTAGATCGCACTCAAACATTTTAGCTTTCACGAATACTCTCGCTCTTGCACGTACTTTACAGAAGTTATCTATGCATGTGCGCATTCCTGAAGACCCCCTTCGGGTTGCACAAAGCGTGGCGTGTTTTGAAACAGATGAAGAAAAAATGACATCTTGTATCAGATTTATTAAAGCAAGCTAATATCTTATTCGTATCTTACACATAGATGGATTTGGATGTCATTGACTTCTGCGACAATGATGAGTACCTAGCTTATCAGAAAATTACCGGCAATCTACAAGTATATTATTCGATCCTGACCGGGAAAATGCTGGTAAATTACTGTTGATCTATGGTAATTTATGGTCATCGGTCTTCAAAGTCATCGAGCTCCTAGTGTGTCGCTCAAACATATGTACACATGGCCGCTGATATTGCGTACTTTTGGATCATGCTCGAGCGGTGCACTATTTTTACCCATGGCGAAGCATTCCAGACCTAGTACTTAATTCTAACACTTGCCTTTTACACTACTATCTGTTGGCTTAATTAAAAGCAGCTTCTTACTACTCTTTGAGTTTCTCTTCAGTAATACAACACATCTTTTTAAAAAGCACAAGTGTGCATTAAAAGAAAAGTGTATATTTTCCAAAATGAGAATCAAAAATTAATTCATAAATTTACAAGGAACTAGGAAATATTGTTTTGAGATAAATCAGTCGAGCAGTTTCGACTGCTGCAGATAAGATTACAAAGCAGTTTCGACGACTACGAAGAGGAACAATTACACGATTCATCTTTGAATGTTTAACTAAACGAAACGGAGGTATTTGAAATTTCAAGAAATACTTTTTATAAATCTCAAGACGATTATACGTATAGGATATCACACTGATTTCAGTATATAAACACTGAGAATCTACGAGTATCATAAGCTATCTATTCTCCGAGCCAGAGGCGAGGATAATATATAGCTTATGATACGAGTAGATTTTCAAGCAGCGTTTATCTTCGGAAATCAGTGTGATATCCTAATTTATATGACCGATATCTTAAAGGGAATAGAAATTCTTAAAACTCAAGCGTTTAACACTGCAAATGTTGACAACATGAAAGACATGTTTAGTGGAACTTTCTCAAACAGTGTATTCAATGTCAAGTTTGAGAAGTAAGAGACAATGTGACAATGACATCATAGTATGATACTTATTGTTGATAAATTATTAAAATTTGTTCAATTTACTAATTTATCATAGTTTTCAATATTTTACTATGGATCTATGTACGCAGTAGAATAAACGATTATATTCTATCGTTAAATATCCACAATTCTACTGATATTGGTCATATAAATAGCAATATTTATTAAAAAAAGTGAATATCAAATAAATAAATATCACGGGCAATTTACTGCACCCATTGACACTGGAGTACCTAACGCCGAATACATTAGTGTTCGCACCAATTTCGCAGGTTCCAGGTTGTACTTTGCTAGGTAATGCAAGGATTCTAATGTCAACTGAATAGCTCTTTTGTCAGAGTAACAAAAAATACAGTTTTAGAGCAATGTATTATTTAAAACTATGATTCAAGACTGATTTAAAATCAATGCTTTGTGACAAATTAAATTAGACACATGCAAAAATCAAAGGGAAAACGGACTACATGGCAGAATCCGCAGACGCAAATGAAAAAAGTATCAAACATTATATCAATTGTGTCTGACTATCTGTAATGATTCATGTGGGCTGGAACTGGCCGGGTCGGCGGCCGGTGTAGTCAAAACCCTACTAGTTAAGACTTGTAGCTACTGTTAAGACCGTTAGCATCCTTCGATTTCTCGCCTTCTATGTAACAGACGGTAGGTTTACTGGCCGCTTACTTACCGGATGAGCAAGAGTTCCGGATGAAGCACAACGATGCTGATGTTCATTTCTATCCAAATTTATCCTCTATCAGGTAATTTAAACAAATATTAGTACTTTGGAAATATATTTTGTACGCGTATAAATGGGATTGAGCAGCAATGCGAGTAATAACTCAATCAAGATATGAAATAATTTTGCGATAGATAGTCTGGCGAACACATGATTCTTACCAAATTCATTTATTCTAGGCATGCGATTCCGGAAGCTTTATTTGATATTTAAGTGTGGCATAAAAAGTAGAGCTAAGACTCTATAAATAGATACTTGTATATGGATTTAGTACTTAATCACCATCGACGTGACCTCACTACCATCAAGTTTGAACTTAGCAGTACTCATTACGAATTTTAGCTACAATCAGAATCCTGGAGTAGAAGCAGCCGTGAATTCAGTAAAGAATTGACTTATTACCTAAACTTATTAATGTATCTCCAAATAGCTGTCTTTGAGCGTTATTCCTACAAAACGGAAAGCAACAAAAATTAATAAATTTTCATGATACTTCTTGCAACGGTTTTTCCAATTGCCTAAACTGCTGGTTCTGTCAGCCGCTTTGAATAATGATTTGAAGGATAATTTTCAAGAAACAGTTCGCAATGTTTGCGTCACAAAAATCATGTTATCATAAACTTGCAATGTTGTAATTCTATTCTAACTGATTAGAGAACATATTCGTTCGTCGACATAAGCCTTATTAGAATGACCGGCTGACCAGTCTTTAAAAGTTTTAGCCGGGGCCGGCTCGGCGGTCGGTTTTAACCCTAGTGGTGAGGATGAGAATGAAAAGACATTAACTTTCATCCCTACAACTTTTACACCCGAATGCACTGCACTTATTTGCCATCCTGTGATATTACGCTGAATTAAAGTTAGACACAAAAGACATAACGCAATTCTTTAGATAAAAAATTGCATCTAACAAAGTAAAACGACACAGATTTATTACCGGCTATAGCTTGTACACCGCCAATTTCAGCTACTTATCCAGGTGCTATATCTATCCATGTATCCAGTCATTTTAGACCATGCAGATCATGGCCACCTCACACTTTGGGGTTGTGCATAGACCACAGAATTAGATTCATCTGCGTGCGCTTCGGTATCCTAGAAAGGAAGGGTTATATGTAACCTTAATATCGAAATGACACATCACAGAACTAGACAACTTACTCCTTCTCGAATGGATAATTCGTGTATCGCTTGGTATTGGAAATGGCAAACAATAAGCTGTCAACAGAGGACACCAGAGCCAGTGAGAGATGCGTGCGTGCTGTGATATCACTTCGCACACACCAAAACACACATTGTCTGGTAACATTCGATTCAGTGTGTGCACTATGCCGAAGAGAGGATATGAAATCATCAAGTGAACTAATTTTCGTACGCCTGCTACCTTTTTTTAATAATGATCGGAAGGGCCAACATTATGGAGAAAACTTGTGTGCAATGATCTGAATTCTCCGAATCTGAAGGCATTGCGCCAATCGAAGTACTTTGATAGAACTCACATTAATCCGCAAGCGAAGCACGACTTCTTTTCCTATCTCTGTATGGTATTAGGAATTCCTTTTTGCCCACTTAATAGGTTCCTCGATGTGCCGTCAATTTCTTATTAATCACACTTCTAGCAAACCGAAGCAGATAAACAAAATATTTAATTCTGTGCTTCTACGTCATTAACAACATTGATATCAATAATAACTTACCCAATTCAAGTATAGCGGGATCGCAACTATCGAGACATGTTCTTACTGATTTGAATCTATTCGAATTTCCTCCGCAACCTTTGTACATGAAATTCTCGCATTGTCTTGTTGTATAGTTGTAGAAATATCTCTGATAATGCCAAACATTCACATACGTCGTTCCTCTTCCATCTCTACCATCTTCCTGTACTACTTCAGGTTTACAAGGTTCACCAGCGTCCTTTTCTTTGTAGCATTGGGGTACTGAAAAATACGATTTACTCGATGGTATCACATGGTACCGGCTCATTGCCCAGAGAGATGACACACTATCGAAGGAGAAATATACATTAGAGATGACTTCTGCCTTCACTCGCATTCCTTTTGAACCGTCAGAGTCGCCTAATGAGGAAGGTGCTGGCGATTTCGTATTAATCACACTTCTAGCAAACCGAAGCAGATAAACAAAATATTTAATTCTGTGGCATAGACATGTTGATCTAGAAAAATGCAATAAAGGTGGATACTCTGCACCTATTGCGCAAATAACTATTCTATTTGCTTTTTGAACTTCGTTTAAAAATAAATATGGATTCTATAGTAGAAATATATTGAACTGTTTAATAGTAATATAATAACTTTATACTTCACAGTGTAATAATCTCTATGATTATTGCTTCCATAATAAAGCTTGTGTTTTCCAAAGAGTGCAATAAACCGTCTTTACCGCACTCTTCATTGAAATACATTAGCCCATAGAAAGTTTTTCATCCTCTAAAACGGTAAATTCTACATGGAAATCTCAAGAATTTTCCGTTGATATCGACAATTCCATAACAAATAGAGGTGGATCTTTGACAGCTATACAATTCTGCTGGTCATAGATTCTGACGATCCTGTGAAATACAAAGTTACTTACACAACTCGTGCAGAGACATGCTGATCTCAAAAAATGCAATAATGATGGATGCTTTGCACTTGTTACGTAAATAACTATTATTTGGTAATCAACTTTATTCCTTTGAAGTTGAATGTTTCATATTCTTATCGGAAGAGGTCCATCCTATTTACTTGGCTTTCCAAAACTTTTCAATCATTTTTGCACAATTCAAGTAGAGATTTATGAAAATATATAGGAATTGAAAATCACATGCTGCTGTCTCCGTTATATTGAGAAAAACATTGCTAGTGGATGAATGAACTCGTTCATTATAACTTCATTTGTAGCATTTCAATGGCCTCTCAGTAATGTGAGTTCTTGCTTTTGTAAGAAAGTGCCAGAGATTCTCAGTTTTCAAAAAGTAGTTCCGATAAAGATGAATTTTTTGATATTCCCATTAGCCAAATTTGATGAATTATGGATATTTTGGCTTCTTTTAACGGTGTACAGTTTACATACAGCGCAGAGCAGAAAAAGGTACCGTACGTAGAGACTAAAGAGCTGTAGTAGCAACTAGGATAGCTTGCGAACAGCATCAATAAATGAATAAGGGGAAAGGGGATCCCGGATTCCCTCGGAAATGTCGGAGATGAGAGCAGAACAGCTTATCCCGCTTATTTCGTTATTTTCTCACTGTAAATTGTACACCGCTAAAACCGGCTTTAAAATTACCATGAAATTTAACAGACAGGGTTCACAGAAATATCCGTAAATATCGGTTAAAAATGATGACGTCATATTTGTTGATTGATAAAAGCAGTTAAAATCCGCTGCTATCAGATAGGCAGCGTCTGTTTTACGGATATTTTCTGTTCGGACTGTAAATCCTGTGAAACAAATTTTGGCTGTTCATTTTAACGGATATTTACTGTTTGCAGACTACAATTCGTCACGATCAACTAGAATGTCCGAAACTTTTTTCTTCTCCTGACGCTTCGCTTTACTGTCACCCTACGCTTTTTAGCAGTAAAGAATATGTTGTAGTTTATCAAGTTCATCAATATCACAGCTCTTTCCTCGACAAGTGATTGAGTAACTGTTTCTTTATTTCCCACATTACAATGGACTGGTTGTCGCAATATGCTGTGCTGATACAACTGTCGATCGTCGTGTATAAGACGCAAATTCTGCAACTGAGACTTGTCTGAGTTATTCAGACACAGCAGCAAGGAATACCTGGATTTCATACTGTTTCTCTTTCATTCGTTTTTCTTTACCATCCAGGCCTACTGTCATCTCATAAGTTGATTGCACAGATTTTGTATCATTATCACTATGATCTCTTGCTCACTTCCACTTATTTTCATCACAAAATGCTTTAACTTCTCCACCGTCAAGCATCAATCACATAGTAGAAGTGAAGAAAATAGCGATAAAAATGACTAGACTGAATGCAGCGTTTGATTGGAGGACGTCATCGGCTAATAAAAGATATCGGAAACATCGTGGATTGAGCTAGTTCAGTGTTATTTCATTCATGTCGTATCGGCAGTGAAAGAATGGATTCATGCATATCAAAACCTACACATTTTTTGCGTGTGAACGGGAAGATCATACATACAGCAATTCTCATCTACAGTTGGGCCTGCTTGGTGAGTTTCAGAGTTGGTAGAGCAATGATTAACTGTTGTTTCATAATGTGCAAACCAGTCTGCTGTTGGGCACTATATTTCATTGCAGAGGATTGGAATTTTCATCGTTCAACGGTATTTTCAAGCGAATTTTCAAAAAAATAACCAATCAGGAAAATTACTATACAAAGAGCGCGATCTCCTCTATCCAATTTAAATAAATTCTATATAATAGACGCAAATAAAGAATATTTCTAAGAAGAAAGCTTTGTCGGTCATATTTTGTAGAATTACGTAGTTATGAGCCTCTTAAGCTTCTCTCGTAAAGACTCCACGGTCAGCACAGTTTAAAAATGAATTTGGACTGCGTTTTGAGCATGTGATTGGTAGCCACGACCATTTCATGATTATCAGAATTCAATATTCACAATTTCGCGCTCAGCAATTAGAATGCTTACTATACCATCAGACGGTTTACTAAGCATTCTCATTGCTGAACGCGAAACACATCCATTCTGTTAGTGTATGATGACTTCTCGAGTTAACTGTTGGGACAACAGTTGTACACGCAACATTTCAACTAAGTGATCTGCTCTCGTCTGATGGAAAATGTTGACTTGATCCTAAACAGACTATCATTAACTTCCATATTTTCCTTTCCTGCGTTGTTCTTCGGTGCGGTACTCATGACATTCTGTTATTCTTGGTCAACACGCATTTCTCTCTTGATTGTTCTCTTCCTGTGGCCTTCAATCATTCGTGTACCAGTTGCACTCACATAATTAGATTGGCTAAGCGTGTCACTTTGCTAGAAGTGCAAACTGATTCAAAACGATGGCACAAAACGAGGAACTTACTAAGTGGGCAAAAAGAAATTTTTAATAGAGATATTTGGAAATAGGAAAGATAGTCGTGAGTCGCTTGCGGATTGCTGTGAATTCCTTCAAAATGCGCCGATCGCCACGATTCCTTCTGATTCGAAGAATTCGAAGTATTTGACTTCCTCGTTATCCATGGAATCCTCATAATGCGTCTCAAGCAGCATACTTCCATCACTTCTAGCCTCTTCTCTGTATCTGATGACAATGTCTGCCATTCTAGCCCTGCAACAAAGTCGGTCAAGCAAGATGCTTCTGCGAATTCATCCCTTGTCATCTTTGATATTCTTCTGCTCATAATTCTGAACGCGCTTCTTGCTACACCTATTCTTCTTGTTTTGATTTTTGAATCACATCATCCATCTTCAGTCATCATGCTTCCCAGTGAAATTCGTTTTCTCTCACCAGTTGATTACTGTAATACTAAGCAAATTTTGGTACTGGAATATTATTGTCAACACCATGTATTTGGTTTTTATGGCATTAATCTTCAGCTCTATTTTCTCGTTCTCAAGCTGTAATGAGCAGGTATTTGAAGAAATAAGCGTCTCTCACAGAACATTTATCCCCCTCTTATTCCACATTGTATTGCTATAAGCCGATGAACCATGATCATCATGCTTTTGTTAGTGTACAATATTTATTGGCCAATTTTACAATTTTGATTTACCGACGACCATCTTTGGAAAATTAGTGAAGGCGATTGAAATTCTTCGTATTTGCCCTTGCATCACTTTCATGTTGATGTAATATTCTTGCTTTGCGTTCTTGACAAAGAATTTATCAACACACAGAACACTATTCTATTAAAATATACTTGCGGTCATAAGAAGCTTGGAATCTTTCCCAGACTCATTCTGTCACCGTGTACCTGGAAATATTAGGATGTAGCTAAAAGTTTATGTACAGAGAGTTGGAATCACAGAATTAGATTGTTTAATCGTATCACTTTTTTCTAGAAGTGCAAACTGATTCAAAACAATGGCACATGCAGGAACTCACTAAGTTTTCAAAAAGAAATTTTCAATGCCTTACAGAGATAGGAAAAATAGTGCATCGCTTGCGGATTGCAGTGAATGCCGTAAAAATGTTTTGATCACCACTATTCCTTCAGATTCGAAGAAACCAGATCATTGAGCAAACGTTTTCTCGATAATGTTGGGTCCTCCGATCATTTTTAAAAAAGTTAACAGGCGCATGAAAAAACGTTACAAGCTTCTCTGTAGAACTTGACATCGTCTGTGTCTCTTTGCTGTGTGATTCGGTTGATAACAGTCACTGAAACTCGAACAATTTGGCTTGTTTCATGTTGAATTGGATGCTCATTGTTCGATTGCTATGGTATTATGTCAGGAGATTGTGCCATTTCATTAACGTTACATGTTCCAATGTTTCCTTTCTAGTCAAACAGAAGAAGAGACGATCAGTGTAATGCTGTTGTTAGAATAGTAGTAACAATAATAAAATCGTCTATTTGAAGAAGTCGCAAAAGTCCTAGTAATGGCAGTCGCTGTACCCCCAAGTTAAATGTACAGAATTAGTATGTAAGAAAAATCACAACAAAATGAGAGCAACACTCAAATGGTGAATCCGGAGATACAGTCTCGACATGCAGAAGTATCTATCACGAAATGATGTCGTCAAAGCTGGCAGACAAAAATGCCCAGAATGTCGCTCTTACAAGGATTGAAAGATGTTGGAGAGGATGATGATTATTGTTCGCAATAGGCAGAAATAGGCGATAACCGAGAATCCGTCGACGATATGATAGAACATCGACGCATTCACAATATCAGGAGTCACAAATTATTCGGTGTGCTCGATGTTGTACTCTTTCAAGCTTGCTAGATTGCCCAACGAGTAAACTCACAAATATTGGAGTACTCAAGTATATTGTGCACACACTTCTGATAAATCACAATCAGTTGATCTTTAGTTAAGAAGTTTCTTAGCTGACATAGGACATAGAGCCTTGATGAAGCTTTCTTGCTAATCATATTGACATGTGAATGCCAGCTCAGACATCTTTCAAGGTTTATACCTAAAATCTGTTTTCCTCTCGAACCGGTATTCTCGACACATGAAGTGGAGCTGAGTCAAACGAGGATTAGGTTGAAAAGAATATTTACTCACTCTTTTCACTCTTGATGAGCATGTGATTAGAGTCAGCGCAATGATAAATGTTCTATATCATTAAGTTAATTGAATAATGCCAGATAAAAATTGATAAGTATCCATATTTCCGAGATTGAGTTGGCAATCCGGGAATACAAGAAGTACACATCGGCTTTCGCACTTGCTTGGATCACAGCATCACTTTTTCTAGTATCGTGATTGCAGCATTTTGTTTTCTCAAATGTTGGTCAACTTTGGTTGCAGCATTTTCGTCGGTTTTTCCTAGTGTTTAATGGTAATAGAACCATGGAAGCTTTTGTGTGTACCTTATTATCGTGATTGCAGTGAGTGATATAACAAAATGGGCCAAGGATGTCTCATCATGTAAGTAATGTAACCATTTATGGATAAGAATTTTAGCAATAAGGTGTTTCAGTCTTTCCCCATGACCATCTTCATGAGATTCATTTTTATTTGAAACTTCTACATATACTTCTACATTCTGTATAATTTGTGCCCATCCATACCGGCAAGCAGGGAGTGGAGAGACCTTCACACTCGCAACTAATCACCATTACTGAGAGTGATGGTGCCTCAGAGGCGGACAGAATCGAACACTGGACCTTCTGACCGGTGTTCGACTATTAGCCCGTTCAGCCATCCTGCCACCTTGATTTTCTATCCAAAGCTAATAAATGAGAGAGAAAGCTTTCTCACGTTTCGCTCAGCGCCCAGTGAGCAACACCATATGGATCAACTACATTAACCTGGATTACATGCATGGATTGATCACTAAATTTCAAAATCATACATTGCCTAGTTAATTAAGTAAACCTTTGATTTGAATAGCTAACTTATATGTTAAGACAATGTATCTACTAAATTGTGTTGCATCAACTTAGAAAATTACATTCTCTTCAGATATTTTCCCAACAGTCACCACGCGGTGCCATGCATTGGAGAAGCATAAATAGCGGACAATTCATCCTCTCCAGTGGCCCGGAATTCTCCTGATTTGAATCTGATGGAAAATCTTTGGAAAAAGATTGATGATACATCAAAATTGTATAAAGCATTTTAAAGACAGATTTAACAGATGGTATCAATGTGTTTAATATCCAAAACTGCTATTGCCATGACTTTAGATCTAGCAAAAGAGCGCTGCTTGTTTTCAGCATTGCTTATTTATATAATTGAAAATCATCAGGGATAATAACCAATTTTGATAAAGCTTCTATTCTAGTCATAAGTAGTATAACATGCAATAAACGTGCTTATGCAGATTAATCCGTGCGATGAGACAAAAAATTGCATTGTCTGGTAAGCCGAAAATTTGTCTGATATCACATAGCATTAGTCAAAATATTAAATTGGCTGATAAGTGACTGCCTACAGTTTGCAGTTAGCAATTCGAGTTTAGAACTTGTCTAAATTGAGCTAACACTTATCTAAATTGTAAATATACGCACTCGTTGATATGATAGTTACTTTACCGGTAGATAAAATTAGTCGAGTGGTCTCAATTCATTCGCCATGATGGCAAATGTGATTGATTTGCACTATTGTATATTTCATGATTTTCAAAATTGAAATCTGATTTCACATCAGAAGTAGCTATGACATTGGCTTGAAACCTTGAATTACAATAGCCTGTACCCTGTATTTTCGACCTGAAACCAGTCTAAGACTTTTTTATTACTTTCATTCAAGAAACTTCATTTCTCAAATTTCATTACTCTACACTGTAAACGGTAAATATCCGTTAAAATTAACAGCCAAAATTAGTTTCACGGTTTTATACAGTGACCTATAAATAGCCGTAAAAACAGACGCTGCTATATCTGATATGAACGTCATCACTCATCATGCTATGACGTCATCATTTTAACAGGTATTTACGGATATTTTCTGTGAAGCGTTTCTGTGAAGTTTAGAGGATATTTTAGCTGCCTTTAATGGTGTACAGTTTACAGTGTAAAGCTTTCATTATTACCTCTTCAATTAATCTCTTCTACTTTATGTTTTTATGCAGCCTATGTGGCTTTGGTTAAAACCAGCATCCCAGGCATACTTAAGCCGGCCCGGCCCCATAATTTCGGCCTGTTTCCATCTTTGGTCTAATTGATCCATATGTTTTTTAGATTTTGATGCATCAGTTCGAGTGTTAAAGATCACGAGGCACACTCTTGTTGCGATCCTGATAAAGTATACATCAATTGATTCAAATTCGTTTGTAATAGCTCTTTACGCAAAGAATGCATATGATCCTTCAAGACACCCAACACCATGTTTACCTGTCACTTAAGCTAAACAATTAATTCCACAAGTAGTCATCAAGATCAACACCTTGCGCTATTTTATGTGATGAAACTGAATACCTACTTCTTTAGTATGGTTGACTAATTTTTTTGTAAATAAGCATTAGCTTATTTACCGCAACTCCGTCAGAATAACAAAATAATCTCATTGAAGATATCTGACCTTTCAAATGACCGCCTAAATCGTCAGCGCGTAGCGCCAGATGATTCAAGCTGATCATTTGAATGGTAATATATGTACAGTAACCTACTGTCTACGAGGAGTTACACGGTGAGAATCTCCGAGCCGAAGGCGAGGAGATTTCTGTGTAACTCTTGAGTAGACAGCCAGGTTACGTGATAGGTATACCATAGCATTCTTCAAATTCCCGAAGGAGAAATAGCAATCTGCCCGAGCGTAGCGAGGGCAGATTCTATTTTTCCTGAGGGAATTTGGGCAAGAATGCTATGGTATACCTGTTATATATCATGATCCGATATCTGGACTATTTCTACGAGGAAAGATCTACGGGATGGGATGGTTCTTTGATTATATTTCATGGTATATTTGATAGATGTCTATTCGGATGATGATACTAAGTATATTGATATGTAACCCACGAGAAGATATGAAATATGCCTATGCACAATCTGAGATCCAATGCCACAGATCTATGTTGCGCTCTATAGATCCATTTTTATAACAAACTTAGATATTTCAATGAAACACAAACTTAACAATATCTTAACTATCATAGTGATTTCAGCGGAGAAATACTTGAATTTGAATTCAGCGGAGAAATACTTGATTTTGAATTGAGCGGAGAAATACAAGTGGAAGTATATGATCATGGAAATCTAAGAATTCCACAAGATAGGTCAAATATAGTCTATTTTTTTATGAAATAGGAGAGGAAGAGCACGGTCATCAACTATGCAATAGTGGACATTAATGATGAGCTGTTTAACTTTGACATTGAGGAAAAGCAGTAGAAAAAGGTTACGATCAAATAAGAAAGGAATTGAAAGAATTCCAGACTCAATACTAAGACGATAGAAAAGTCGCGCTTAACTTCAACTGATTCAAGCGAAAGCATGAATAATGGAAAGTGGCTCGTGACTACCAGAGTAAGGTATCAAGAGCACTGAATGAGGATTGCCTATCAAAAGATGGAGATGAACTATCTGTTTGACTGCTTCTCCATATAACTCAAGAAACAAAATGGTGATCTGTATCCACTTCCTACATGGAAATCTATTATGTTTTCTATAACAATATATCTCAACTAAAAGAAAGGACGATGACCGAAGGGTTCCATCTTGAATTGACGACCACCTCAACAGCACAAAGTAAGTCTTCATTACATATATTCTTGCCATTTCAATATCTTAATTCTAAACTACTGAATGAATTAAAATGAACACGCATTGTATTTGCACTAATTTATTTACCTTCTCATATTAGAATACATAATTTTTTAACCTGCAAATAGTTCATTTTTTGTGACATATAGAAATTTATATCGGCCTACATAACAAAACACATGCAAAGTCGCATGATAGCTGGAATGTATTTATGATTAAATGAAATCATTGGCTAACGAGCAATAGTGCTTAGTGTATGAGTATCAAGTAACGAAAATGAAATCAGTCATGAAAATATATAAAATATGCTTGTATATTTTGTATATGCTGCCCATACAGAGAAAATTGCCTCTTTGTATTTATGTTTCTATAATAGTCCACAGGTATTTTTCATTCAACGCCAAAAGCTTGAGCTATTAAGTATATGGTGCAAATCATTTAAGCAATATAAACTGGTAGCGGAACGTATTCCATCTTTTATTCATTTGATCATAACAATTAATGGCTACGTACATCATATCATGCTTATTATTTCATTCCAAAATACAAATGATAGGATCAATGGTATCAGATTATGATAGCAAATATTGAAATATATTTCTTGACTTTACTTCATTGACTACAAAATACCATAAATTTCTTAACAATTCTAATTGTTCTAATTCTTATAATTCTGTTTAATTCCAGCTCCCCTTCGAATGATGGATCAATTGTGGTTGCATCACACAGTTGCTATCAAATGTAAATTTTCAATGCCGTGGACATACAACAAGCAACAATTTTTCTAATCAATGAGATCCAAGAGAAGTGATTTAGATGACATAGTGCTATGCCATCTTTTCAATGTTATAAAACATCACTACTTTGACGTATCTATTGTCTTTTGGCCGGAGAAATATATAGTGAGAATTTAAGTAGATATCAGGGTGATTCATCGTCAGATTGGATTACATGCATAGTCTACTTATATTTCGAAATCTATGATGTAATAATACAGGAATAATGGCATTACCCTGCCGTGATTTTTCAATACTTATAACATAGAAGTACTTATAGAATACTTATAACATATAACTTCTAAATTGCAGAAGAATGTTATGCTACAGGAAGTCTATGGATAGATGTATATGTAAACAATGGAAATAAGTAAGTAGACAATGGAAATACCACAAGAGATTTCTCGGTAAGTAATGGACAAATCGTCGGCCGCGGCCTCTGATTTGTACATTACTTACCTTGAAATCTCATATGGTATTCTTACATTGTTACTCAACCTAAAATCTATGACAATTTTCTACTTATCCATGGACTCCTAGATATGTAACACCTGGACTTAAAGCTAAAATTCATTTATACACAAGACGGCTAATTTAAAAATTATAAAAATTTATAAATTTCTAACATTTTGCCATTTTGCACTTCAAGAAAATCAGCAGAACGCTTTAGTCATATCTGGCCGTGAAAGATTTCATCATTTTGGTTTTCGTTGCTCCAAAAAAACCAGACAAAGAATTTCAAGACAGTAGGAATCACAGCATTTCCTATTTTCCACTCATTGATTCCTCGCTGACATTTGTGGAGCCATATATTTAAATCGACATTTCGAACTATTTCCACAACTAGGGCCTCAATCAAGGCCGGATAGGACACGTTTCATATTACAAACTGATGCAGACTCAAGCTGCCGCTGCTGATGCTGTCTACACTGACCATCATTTTACGCACTACGTGCATTGTACAAATCATGCTGTCAAATGCTATTGTTCCATTTAATATTGTCAATATTCCATATTCAGTCAATGATGATCAGTTGGTTTCAATCCCATGTTCCTCTGATTTCCAGAAATTCCTACTTCTTTTTCTCAAATCATCTCACTTTCATCAAATCTCAGCAGATGTAGCCACCACGGGACATGTTTCGGCCTGTTGGACCTCATCAGTCGTGGGTAGGTTTGAACCAGCGACGTTGGTGGTAGAGGACGTGCAAGCATGCCCTCTAACCATAAGGCCACCGGACCAACTGTTCAGAGCTTGAATTAACCAGGAAGGCACTGCTTTAACGCAGGCACGTGGAGGGCGGACTGCTTTCTGCAATCACTTAATACCGCATCCGAGACTGAGGCGCTTCACGCAGGCGCTACTCATTACATGTTTCTGGCAATCAATTTATCAATTGCCAGGTTACTTGTCTAAGCATCTCACTTTCATTTGATTAGTAATACTTTTCCCTATCTCCTGTCAGAGTCAAATTAGCCGTCTTGTGTATAAATGAATTTCAGCTTTCAATCCAGGTGTTATATATATCTACGAGTCCATGACTTATCCCATGCAGCTGAGAAGATTAAAGTATGTCGAGCTTGAGATATTACGAGTCCAAATTATAAACCATAGAAATCACCTCAATGTCATTTTCACTGGGAATGCGAAGGTGGACGGTGAAATGCTCCTACCTCAATGTTATTACATCAGCAAATTAGACGTCCTTCATTATGCAATTAAGGACGTCTAATTTAGAATTGGAGATATATAAACGACTTTCATAGAAAAATGACAGGTGAAATATCGGCTGACAACCCTACTTACTCAGTAACATTGATCTCTTTCCGGCCACGTTCTGAATAAGAGCGACCATTTATACAGGGGTTTATCAAATATCAATTGTACTGGATATTAATTGCAATTAATTGATTGTCGCTGTCAAAGAATTACGATTAATTAATTGATTACTTGCACTGCCGTAACCACTCACCAGGAACATCGTACTACCTTCAGTGAGTTATTTGGAGGCTTACTAAACGCATCTTATTCACAACTAATCGTTTTTCAACATTCTAATCATTTAGTGTTTGGTGCAACTCTCCTATGTTTCCCAATGCTCTCCTAGCCGCACATCTTTTGCATGGCAATTTGATCTATCGTTTATTTAATTTCGTTTGTTGTTAATTGCATTCACAACATGGTTCAAGATGCTTTGGTGGACAATGGATCCCCACTACTTGCTTTAATGTCGGCGGTCACAATTGTGACGCGTTAGTTATTCATTGATTATAATTGCTATGACAACTGATGTGTGGTGGTGAGGGTTTGATCCTGCCAATTGACACAGCCGCATAAGTGGCTCGTAGCTCAGTTGGTTAGAGCACAGGTCTAGTTAACCTTGGTCGTAGGTTCGAATCCTACCAGCCGCACATCTTTTGCATAGCAATGTGATCTATCGTTTATTTAATTGCATTGTTGTTAACTGTTATAAGCATGTGTATCATTCATTGACCTGTTTCAATAATTGAGTATCACCGTAATTACTGTAAAGTACGACACATGAACTCAAGTATGCTGTGGAATTCATCAATGTTCACAACAAGCAATGAACATGGCTATATGTATTCCATGTATTTGGTCGTCTACTCAAGCTACTATCCAAATTGATAATAAACTATTATGTGACTTGTGTATTCCTTGTGTACAAGCATGTCCCTTGATTTACACATCTTCAATTCTTTGTTAAGCCATATAAGTTACATAATCGATAGCGCAAATTAGGAAATTATCCTGCTATTTTATAAGACGGTCCTCGATTTGATTTATCGTCTTTCATGAATTATATCACCTAAAAACATGCATGACAAAAATTTTGTTCTGCAGAAACTATTTTCTTGCAAATCTGTTAGTTTGGTGAGTATATCACAAATTAAAAACAAATGAACTCCAATACTATCATCTTCCCGTCAACAAATTGTCTTAACAGAATTTGAACACAAGTCGGGTAGAAAACTAAGTAAGTTCACTGTTCAGATCTTGCAATGTGCTGATGTCCATGGAAGAGCATCCGTCTACGCATAGACTATTTCAGAGGATTATCGGCGGCATTTCAAATTTTGTAATTATCGCATTTTGTTATTGAACTCTAAAGTGCTAATTAAGACTGCATTTATTTTAATCAAACTGATCGGCAGGAATCTGCTTTCAAATGAAGAAAATTGTTAGATATCTGACATTGAATGTGCATGATGATTTCAGTGAAATTCGTTTAATACTTAATCAATTTTGCGTTTCATAACAGTGATGCACAATATATACAACTTATTTAAGCTCATTATTTAAGATACGCAAGCATAATTGATGGTCAATATCTAATACCACCACATTAGCACACGAGCATTCAATCTGATAACGGCATATCTGGAGTGATCTAGCTATTTACTTCATTAAAGTCATAATAAGTTTCTATATCAAGAGCGTCAAAGAATAGTGATATATTAGAATAACGAAAGGTTGTGACTGCTCTGGTAAATGTCAAGTATCGTGAGCCTACATGCAAAGTGCACCAAATTACACGTCTAGCAGCATGCAATTGTGAGGCTTTCACAAGCACATCACTCAACTGATTTACAGCGTCAATTTGTGCTTTATTATTATTTGAAGTCGTAAATTATAGTCTCAACCCGCCTTGCGTATGTTGAACAATATTGAATCAATTGGTAATGAGTATCTGGTGACTTTGCTTGATGTTGCATTAGCCCAGCAGCCAAAGCGACAGGGAACGAGGCCGAAAATGAGACTTACACAGAATGATGCACACACTATGCCCACGACGAATCTGCGCGTCCTCTTCTTGTTGGACACGATCAAAGGAAATCACCTGTTCATCCAAAGGGACGCAGACTTAAGTTTTTGGCAAAGATGAGATTTTCTGTGTTGTCTATGGTCAAGCAAAAAGAATTGAGCCAAGAGTCATGGCTTTTGACATGAAATGTCTTTAGGTCATTTCCAATGATGCGCATGTGTTGCTATCATGTTTCTGATAGGCAATCAGTGGCGATTGATTCTAAAAACCTGTTGATACATGATTTTTCTGATGTTTTTCCCACGACTGAAAAGTTACTCAAAACACTCACCACGCTTAGCGTGTCTAGTTGTCCTACAAGATCCTTCTCTACTCTCAAAAGAATTAAAAGATTTTCTAGGAAGAGCATGTCCGATGAAAGATTGTGTTGCTGGTCTTTTCTTTCGATTGAAAAAGAACTCATAGCCCGTATGATAAAAAGTGGCGCTGAAAAATGCCATTCAGACGTCATCGACATTTTTGCAATTTTGAATGTTGAATTGGAAAGCTTTGTTTTACTTCACTTAGAAGGTGCAGGTCATAGAGTAAGTATGTTAGGTAGAGTGGTAACTCCGCATTTATTGAATCCCCAATGTGTACACACTTTCGATTTCATTAAATGAACTCAAAGGAAATACAGTCGGAATTGTTTCCAAATATGAGATATGCACATTTTTGCAGTTTTGAAGAAATTACAACGGAATTGACTGATCTTGATAGCAAAGCAGAAGGAAATGATATTATTTTACAAATTGTTCGTTTCATGGCAGCCTTGGAGAGGTAATATTTGCTAAATTGGCAGCTCGATGACCTGCTATTGCTTTCATGAATTAGAAATATGAAATTTCAGCCAAGAAAGCACAATAAGATGTCTACTTTTTTCATGAAGACTTCCATTATTATACGGATCATGAAATTTCCTTCATATCGGCTTGATTTCAGCTTAGTTAGGATGCTTGTTAGCAAATATTCATTCCTTTTGATATCCAACTTGTTTCATACTACTTACATGGAGGAGTCATCTCGGTAGTATATAAATTGGCAAATTTTGACTTTTTTCAAAACTGCTCAAATAATTGTTTGGACCACGGGAACGTAATCTCCGCAAAAAACTGAATCTTTTGATATAAGAATTTTCACTGTATACAGATACAGTATTGGCCATGGCATTAGAAATTTTCTGCAAAATACGATTTGGTAGAGATAAAAGGTCATTAACATCTAAATATAACTCTCATAGTGTCTGAATCTGTTGGCTTTCTATGACGCTCTTTATTCAAATTCTCATACTGATTCATTAGAGAAGAAATGTCAGCTTTCTATGATAGTTTATAGATTTTTCTTTCATGCAACCTGTAGTGTTAAGTAGGTGAAGCGTCACAAATTCTGATACATCGACGAATTCTCATTGACATGGGTAGGAAAGCAGACATCAGCGCAACTTTAAAAGCTCAAGTTCTTATTTTACACGAAGAAGGTTATCGACAAAATGCAATCACCGATCGATTGTTATTGTCTTGCTCTACAGTGAATCGCATTATCCACGGAGTGATTTCTAAAGAGCGCTAAGGTCCGAATAGAAAAACTACTCGACGAGATGATGCTCTTTTGAAGCGATTGGTGAATAGTCAACCTTTCATTACATCTTCTAAAGTCAAAGCTGTGCTTCCTTCGTTTTCCAACGTGTCGACACGCACCGTCAGAAGATTACAGGTTGATCTCAAGCTGCCGTCTCGCATCGCGTCGAAAAAGCCCTTGATGCCGCAGGCAGCTGTGAAACGCCGTATTGAATTTTGCCGAAAATATGCTCATTGGACATCGGAAGACTGGGCAAAAGTGCAATTTTCCGATGAGAGTACTTTTAGACAATTCAATAATGTGCGGGGCCTTGTCCGTCGACCTCCTGCATCAAATCCCTACGATCCGCGATTTGAAACAACGGCAGTAAAGCATTGCCCACAAATTATGGTTTGGGGATGTTTCTCCTACGGTGGCCGCGGTGGTCTCTATTTTGTCCCAAAAGGTCAAATGATGAATTCTCAACGATACCAGAATGTTCTGTGTGACAAAGTGTCTCTCTGGATGAATGTCCTATCATGCGAGATATTTCAACACGACTCCGCACCATGTCCTAAAGCAAAAACTGTGACTGAGTGGCTGAACACCAATCAGATCGAAGTGCTTGATTGGCCGAGTTACTCACCCGACTTGAATCCGATTGAAAATTTGTGGGCGATTATGAAGGAAAAATATCAAAGATTGAAATCACATCCCTCAGTCATCTTGAGGAAGTGATAAAGTCTGTTTGGTGCCGTGACATCAGTGCCCAACTGTGCAAAAACCTTGTATTTTCAATGCCAAACCGTATCAAAAAAGTTTTGAAAAACAAAGGACACGCTACGAAGCATTGATTTTCCTGTATTGATGCTCCTTGATTTTCGTGTTACACATTGTTTTCTGATATTTTGTAATCAAATAATCGATGATACATGTGCATATTTTGGCTTAATGATGATTTCCCTCTTCTTTACAAGATAATTAAAAATTTCTAATGCCATGGCCAATACTGTACTTTTTTTGAGTCGACACCATAGAGTAAATATATTAGGTAGAGTGGTAACTCCGCATTTATTAAATCCCCAATGTGTATACACTTTCGATTTTATTGAATGAACTCAAGGGAGATACAGTCGGAATTGTTTCCAAATGTGAGATATGCATATTTATGCAGCTTTGAAGAAGTTACAGCGGAATCGACTGATCATGATAGTAAAAAGCATATGGAAAGGATATTATTTTACAAATTGTCCATGTCATGACAGCCTTGGAGAAGTATTGTTTGTTAAAGTAGCAACTGACCTGCTATTGCTTTCATGCTGAAGCGTGATCATATGAAAAGCAACCTGACACTGGTACACAAAAAAACAAAATCAAAGGCAATGATTTCAATTGACTTTGAAAGATGTAAATGGTTCCACATCACTATTCAGATTCAAGAAGTGAAACATGAATTTAGTGAATCATAAAATCATGCCGTTGAAAACTGATTTAAAAACTTTAATTTCAGCCAAGAGAGCATGAATAATATCATGACTTTTTCATGAAGACTTCCATAATTATACGGATCACGAAATTCCCTTGATAATGAGCTTGATTTCAGCTTTGTTAGGATGCTTGTTAGCAAATATTCATCCCTTTTGATATCTAACTTGTTACATGCTAATTATTTAGAAGAGTCATCTCGGTAGTATATAAATTGGCAAATTTTGACTTTTTTTCAAAACTGCTCAAATAATTGTTTGGACCACGGGAACGTAATCTCCGCAATAAACTGAATCTTTTGATATAAAAATTTTCACTGTATACAGATACTTTTTGAGCTCTACCTATATATCCCTACTCTATGGTACAGGTGTACGGATGCTGTATATACTCGCATGCATTTTAAAACGATATGATAAAGAGGCGAACAATTACATAATATTTGGCTGCCTATTGATTCTAGCTTAAACAGGCTAAGGTGTTTACCCAGGAATGACAGACAATAATCGCGGCAGCAGGCAATCTATGCAAGAATGCGACAAACTGTAGAATAAGTTGCTCAAAGAGCCTGCCTTTGCCGACCTTAGCAAGCTTGCCAAATCTGAATGTGTTTGACTTAATAGACAAGGGTGCATGAACATGATAGGAAATCCGTGTGCACTGTAAATCATTAAGTTCTATTTAACCTATTTACATTGTAAGAACCCATCTCAATACGAAACGGAAGAGTACCGAAATTGCCAAACTTAACACATTAGTCGCCAACGTTCCGCTTGTGGAACATCGCCAGATTTTGGAAATATGTCTTATTGAATGTGGGACATATGATATTTTACAGTAAATAATTACAGTGTTTGGCAACCTTGGTGTGTCTTGATGTGATCTGACTCATTAAAATATCATATCTCTAGATTTTATGTGTACAAATCAATCAAAAAAGATTGGTTATGTTTTTCAATGTTCAATTTGGTTACAGCGATTTTTCAGCAGCTCTAATTAAGCAAAAGCAATTGATTGGTTTTCAGATTTTAGCTACTTATAATATGTATACCTCTTCATATAGGTATGCGATATACAAAAATATTTCATTCCTATTATATTTTTCGAAATATAGTGACAAATTCAAAATGTTCCACTTGTGGAACATTGGCGCCTTAGGCTTATACAAATTAGATCGCTGACAAAATATTTCGGAAGGATTTATAGTAAAATATCTTGGTCTGCCTGTCAATCTGATATGAATAGTAATGTCTGCTAGTTTGATAATCAGAATTAAAGTTTACCCTTTTACATATTTTGTTTAAATTCAAAAAATTGAAAGGCAGTGAAAGTTTTGTTTTGAACTGTATAAGAACGTCCTGTGACAAATATTTTGCTGCTTTACATGGTAAGTGTAAGATGTCTGTGCAACCTTCCTTCTAACTAATGCTGCCAGAGTTGATATATAGACAGTCTTGTGATTTCATTCTGCGTTATTTTATCTATAGGCTTATGTAAATAAAATATTGTGAGGTATTTGGCGGCATAGAACTTACCAAATTTATGCCCCTGCGATAAAGGTTTGACCTAATCTTTAGTTAAAACAATTATTAAAAAGAAATGTCAATTATAACTTAAGAGTACATGTATATAGTCTAAGAACTTAGTCTCAGTCAAAAAGGCAGATGAAACTATTCATGCAAAAGTAGTAAAACTGGAAAATATACATAGCTTCGAACCTGTTTCATCCAAATGCATCGCCGCGCTTTAGCTCCCACGACTATCCTAACAATTACGTGGTTTTGCGCGTATTATAGTCTTAGCGATATCAGAGATAAATACAAGTTTACATACTTGTGTTTCATGAGTGTTCAGTCGTGGTCTGCCACTGGAACGATAATACCTCCGTTATAGTTATCAGTTCAAATGAGGGTGTTACTCCTATCAGTCAGGCGACACGCTGGAATCGAAGTGATAGGAAGAGAACTGCAATTCAAAAACCAGCTATGATGGGCGGAGTTGACCTATTGGACAGGTTTCTTTCGGATTATCGGCCTCAGCTGCGATCAAAGAAATGGTGGTGGCTATTATTCGCAAATTTCATCAATATGGGCATGGTGGCTGCTTGGAGATCACAAAGACACATTCAAGTCAATAGGCCTACATCTCATCTGGATTTCCGAAGGTTAGATCTATATTTTGTATTATCTTATATTTTGAGTTAAAACTTTAAGATTTTGTTGTGTTACAAAATAAATAAATCAATAAGACGTTTATTTCAAAAAGCCGAATAGAAATCGTGGGGTCTCAAGACATGAATATGAACATCAAATCAATTAATAAAATAATAGAACTAGATTTCTATGAAAAATCAAGGTCTACCTTGATATTTCATGCTCTTTATTGTTTGATTTCTATGCTAAACCGTATTGAACAATACTGAGAATATCTGCGAAACTTATGACCCTGCCCCTATCTTCTAACAATGGAAGTACCAACAAAAGCAAGCAAAATCGATTCGGTGTTAAGAGTATTCATGCCGATTGATGAAATAGATTGAAAACCAAATCTCTACCCAGTCAATACATAACTAACGGACGAAATACACGGAGAGCCGATCATTGCTACGGAATATTAAAAATATCTCTCAATCATTGTCAATTTGATTGCAGGTGAGTTGCTTGATAACTTCATTTTTATCTGATTAAATGCTTACTACTGTATATCTGTCCTTGCATTATATATTGACCGGCTCTCCAAAACTTATTAATAAAACTTATAAGCAAATTATGAATATTATATAAAACAAGAAATTAATCCAGAAAAGATACAAAATCACAGCTAAGATTCATTCATTCATAAGAATACTAAGACGTGAGATAATGTTAATATTATTGAACATGCATGTTTTTCAATATACAGATAATTCATGATTAATTTTGACATTTGAGTTGTAATGCATGTACTGATTTACGCATGGCCTTTTCTTCCGATCCGTATCATCATTTCACTTAGTTGTACATCTCATCCGCCATCCATCATTCATTGTATATGGACATTTTTATCATTTCATCACTCATCACATCAATGTTATGTATATTTGTACTACGTTTTCCAAGTTGGAAATAAACGTTTTGACTTTTGACTTTTGAACTTGACATAGTAATTGTCATAAATCAATCAGATAATATAAGGTCGTCGGAAAGTAGATGATATATACACATAACTTTACAATGTAAATCTGTCATTCAATAATTTGGCTACAGATATGAAAAAGCTGTTACTGCTTATCGAAGTTGAACACAAATTGCTGCAACCTAATAATAATGCATATAGACTTTTTAAGTCAT
The DNA here is from genome assembly GCA_907163375.1 of Prostheceraeus crozeri. Taxonomy (NCBI): domain Eukaryota; kingdom Metazoa; phylum Platyhelminthes; order Polycladida; family Euryleptidae; genus Prostheceraeus; species Prostheceraeus crozeri. The sequence continues at coordinate 96,539 of CAJQUW010002967.1, read as the reverse complement.
CTTGCGTTTAGTCAATTATGCTCTCATTTTATCAAAATATGTACGTGAAACATTCGTTTTCTTTCAGAGAAGTTGTGAGATATCTTCTGAGTCTTCTGACTGTTCGAGAAATTCGACCTGGACCTTCACGAACACCTGCCCTCTCCACAAGACTTGGAAATGTTGGTCATCTTCCAATACCAGCCGGTAAAAAGGGCCGCTGTAAATTATGCATGAAAAACACGAAAATGAAGTGTGACACATGCAACACTTTGTTGCATACAAGTTGCTTCGTCCAATACCATCTCTGAACTCTGAAGGATGTTACTGTTACCTAGTTTCAAAAAAAATCATTGGTGATTCTGTCTGTATTTTTCCTGTTTCGTTTACCAAAATACATCAAAATTCTTAATATACTACTTTTGCATAAAAATTAAAATTTCACGTATAAGCATAGAATATTATTTTAATGTATAAACAAATATGTCAAATATAAGCAATCTGTCAAGTATAAACAAATATACAGCGGCTTATATTCTTCAAAAATTCTTAAAAAATGTATTGTCTCATGGCGCCAATGTTCCACATGTGGAACATCATCAAAACCGATGAAATGAACATTTATTTTCGGTAAGATCGTCATAAAGTATCAAAACATGATTGAATAATATGGTTCCATTCAAATTTTTGATAATTACTTTCAAAAATAATTCGGCTCCTAATGGGTTTTAGAGTCACAGAAGCACTAAAATGCTTATTAAGTATTAATTAAGTACTTTTATAATGAAACATGGACATAAAAAATAATCCAATCAATCTTGACTTCTATAATATGGTGCACTAAACTGTACCATGCCAAAGCTTTTTTTGAAGCGATGTACAAAAGGAGAATACCAAAATGTACGAAAGCACAATTGTTCGTGCTCATACACTACGAAAGCGATTGGCTTTCCTATTGGAAGGTAAAGATAATCCAATAGGAAAACCAATCGCTTTCGTAGTTTATGAGCACGAACAATTGTGCTTTCGTATAAAAAATCAGTCAGCTTTCGAACTCTACAGTTTACAGTGTAGAAATGTAGGCGGACTGAATTAAGCGAATATTTAGATCATATCTAGTGATGCGCAAACTTGAATTTCCAGCATTAAAGATATCAAAATGATGTCTCACTGCTTCATTCATACTGCTTCATTTAACTTCACAAAAAGTTACATCAAAAGTATGAAAAATGAAAAGGGCGGCATATTTCTAAACTAATGATGAAAATTCAATGATTTTTGGATTCCAGCCCATTTTTCTATGAGTATCACCCCTGAGAGGGGTAAAATATCCTGCATCATATTCTACTTCAGAGAAATCGATAGGGAGGGGGTCTTACCCCGAGGGGGCGTCTTACACCACCCTACCCTATTATATGTTTTGTATTATTATTCTTGAAAAACAGAAAACAGAAAAATTTGAAACATTGAGATGATATTTTCTTTAACTTTATAAGTATTCCAAACAAATAAAAGCAGTTTCATCTGATTTCCATGATTAAGATGGAGTATGGCGTGCTGAACTAAGTTTATATACTAAAATGAATTGCTATGACTACCTCAAGCATGAGAATCGTTATTTATGTAATTGCAAGCGGTAAGGTGGAAATTGAATAACAATCACGATAGTATTTTCAAGGATATATAACATATGAATTGATGCTGTTTCCAGACTGTATCTGACTATTTTATACCTTATTGTCTTATTGGGTGGGTTGCTCAACTCGGTCGTAAGTTACGACGCAGTAAAATCTAAGTCGGTCGTAGCTACCACCGACTCGAGTCGGTAGTAAATTGAAGTTTCTCAACCTAATAGCAACACCGTCGAACGTAAAAGTCGGTAGCAATACGTTAAGCAATGTTAATGCTACATGACCATTATGCGGCATAAATTTCATTCGCCGTGCATTAATAAAATAGGAGAAGTAGTGCATATTTGATAAATATTATTTCACGACGCTCATGTGACGCATCAGATGATCTGTCGCTACGTGGCTTTTAAAATTTCTCATCGTACTGTGGTTGTACAACATGTATTCCTTGTATGCAAACGTTTATTTCAGGACATAGAAATAGAACAAGGACATTTTGATAAACAGCGATTAGATATCACCCCCTTTTCAGATTTCTGTAATCGGCTGGCCAGCACCTTGTTATTTCTAGGCATAGAAATCGAATTATTATCAATGGCATTTGTCTACTGCTATTGTCCAGAAAAGTTTTACAGTAGGTTCATCAGTGGTTATGCAAAGCACATGATTCCATCGTGTCTTCAATACCGTAGACAGATATTTATCAATTGTTTCCAATGTCCATCGCTATTGATTCAACTGAAGTGCAAAGAGTACAGCATGGCGTCATAATGCACAGTGGACTGTAGCATTATGTTAGTTAATATTTTCACACTCAAAGAGTGCTAGATTCTGGGACTCAGTTCTTATTCGCAGCTAGTAGTCTTTCTGGTACTCACTTGGGACTTTATGAATAACAGTGTATGTTATAGCAGAAGATTATGAAATGATTCATAGATTCGTATTTACAAAATACTGTGTTCATGTCAAAATCCGAGGTGTTTCGTTGAAAGTTATCGTTAAAAAAGTTTCTAAACAGTTCTAAAATGAGTATTAGAATATTGATACTCAAAGATTGCTATACTGTTATTCATAAAATCCCGTACGAGCACTAAAGAGAGAAGTGAATTTAGAAATGAGGCAACTGAACTTTAATTAATTGTAAGTGTTAATTATTTTGCAGGGATGGTACAGTGAATTCCTTGGTCCTTCTTTGCCAACACTAAAACGTCAAGTGAATTGCACAACGGAGGAAATCTCTCGAGCTATGTCAGCCCGTTCATTTGGCTTGTTCGTAGGATCATTAATCGGTGGAATCATTCATGACAAGTTTGATCAGGATCGAGTCATCATTGTCGGCTTCTCAATCTTGGGAGCATCAATCTTCCTCTTTTCTGTTGCATTCTGTGAAGCTCTCTGGCTGATGGGAGTTGTCCTCTTCTTGGTTGGATGCTGTCATGGAATCCATACAACAGGTCAGTACTAATTAAAGATTACACCACGAGCGATCACACGAGCGAGAAGCGCGACTTTAATCGCTCGTGGGCATAGAAATTGATAACAATAAAACCTCTACAATGGAAGTAAAGCTTCATGCAATACACTATAGTGGCACATAAATCGCACGCATTTTCACTTAGATTCGCTTGTCAACGGCCGTATGATTGGGTTAGAATCAGTCACATATGCGATTTTCAGCTTTTCATTGGTGGTTCATGCCCCAACTTAGTTCTCCCGCATGTGCCGCGACCTTGAGTCAATTTCCATTCTAGTAAACTTCAGACAGGGAACAATCTATTTCTATGCTCGTGGGTAACCGAATTGTCGCTACAGTTTTCTGCCAAACTGACATTACTTCTTTGATGTATGAGTTGTATAAATCATAGATATCGGACCATGTGACCAATGATTTCTGAAACCGTTTTTAAACTATCGACAGGCAGAATTTCATTGTCTAATTGGTTTGTCGGTTTGTCATAGACTCAAAACGCTCAATTTCTACGCAAAATTGCTGCATTTAGACAAAAATCCATGACGAAGGTAGAAAGCATTCTTTGTCAACTTGGCCGAATATTCGCTGGCTCTCTATTGTGTTCTCTATTCTTTCTGTAGATAACTTCAAGTTTAACTTCAGTTGCTTTTGTTGTGATGGAGAGGAAGGACTTCTATGACACAGAATGATCAACAAGAGCGCGACTTTAGATGTTTTCTCTTTGGATATCGCAATTCCAGAACTTTTCTGCTTGGATATCAGCAGTTTGACGGATCTTCTAATCTTTGAAATGTTCATCTTACCGCTATCAGAGAACAAAGTTAAAGGACCTCTATGTGCTATTAGGTACTGTATCAAATGCACTGTGCTACTAGGTACTCGTACATTTGATTTTCCATTTTTCATGTGTGCATCATACATTTCGCATTTGTTTCTCTTAATCGCGCGTGTGAGCTGTTCTTGCGAGCCATGTTATATCTAACATTGATTTTCGTACATGGGAGGCAAACCATATGTCTTGGATTGAACGTTTCGTCAGTGCTTACCTCGCGGTCTGAACTTCGCGTTCTCCTACCTAGTCTGTGATCAAGTCGTTGAACGACGAATAGCTAGCTCTCTCTGTCAGCTCGAAACCTTTGGTTGAATGCAGAGATCTTTCAAAGATTCGACACTTCTTGGCTGTGACGTCGACCACTCCTCAAGAGTGAAATCTTGTGCTGAGCTTTAACATTGCAGATATTGGCGGTGAATGTGGAGCGATCCTTTCCCTCATGAGAACGAATCGTCTCTGATAAGTCTGATATTTTCACTCAAGAGAAGGACTTTTGATTGTCAAGCTTGTAGTCCTTCTTTTGCGTCAAACATTTTCTGGACATCGGAATTTTAGCATTTTAAATTTATCCAATCAAGACCGGGCGATTCTTAGCGTCGTAGGACCGGGACCCCCCTCAAATTGTCCATGTTCCGATAGATAAAACATTTTGAAAACAGGGTTGCTATATATTTCGAGTCTCCTGTTTTGAATGGTAGTGCCTATTTAGCATAATTTGAAGAACTTCAGACCAAAATTCAAATTTAAAATTTGTGTTTTCAAATTTATTCTTTTTTCATGAATCGATGTATCTTTTTGACTTCAAAAATTTCTCATTACGACTACAGTATTTAAGCAAAATTTTACTCAGGCATAACTATATGGTGCTATAAGTATAATATTTTATGTTGATTTTAACACTATAAATAGCGATTTGAAATTTGAACGTAAATAATGTCTTGTCATGTAATATTGCATTTTTCTATCTGTACAAATGTCTCGTTCTAATGACTTATTCTCTATAAAGACAAGATTTTGTTACATTCCGAATGCAATCTTTCGAATGGTGATACGTATTTTGCACTATTTTGTGGGTTTCATGTCTAAAAATTAACATCAAAACTTCAAACATAGCATCAAAAATTCACATTTTACACTAACATTGTACTTGTATACATTTTGCAAGATAAGATGAATATGTATGCTAACAATCTTGAATTGCACATACATGAATATTATGTAAATATGATACAGAAGCATTAAATCAATAATCAATGCTACTCTAAATGAAAACCATGAATTTTTTAGAAAGTACTTTTAAAAATGACCTTTTAAACTGACCCTACAGTAATTCAATTTTGCTCGAATTTTCACTGTTAGTTCAACATGCATACAAACTAAAAGTCACAAAAAATTGAATTTTTATCTGACTTATTATAGGAGATATAAAAAGAAGTTGATAGGGGGGCACCCCCGGTCCTTATAGGGCAAAGTGCTAGATTTGAGTTAAATTGTGAAGTCTGTTTTGAGTAGCAGATGTGAAACTGTGTTTTTTCCAACGAACTAAAATAATATTCCAAGTAAACGGAGATCCTCTCCAGTTCGAACAGAAGCTGCAAATTGACCTCCTATCGAAGTTAAATAAATAGCGAGAGATATTTTAAGGAATATTTTAAAGAATCTGACATGCTTGCGTTATCAAGCAGGAGATATTTTAAGGAATATTTTAAAGAATTTGACATGCTTGCGTTATCAAAAATGAAATACCGGTACTGTGCCGAATTATGTTTCTTTAATAATCTATAAAGTTCAAATGCAATACCAATTTTATAAAGATGTTATCGCTTAAAGCAGACTGCACCTAATTATTGTTTCATTGGTGAATTTGGAATATATCCTATGGATATTCATTTGTCGAAGTCAGCTATATGTTATTGAATAAAAGTGATTGCGATAAGTGAAAGAAGTTTGATAAAATAAGTACTTATACTCAGCATGATTTCTAATGGCCATGATAGTAGATACACATGGTGCTGCCAACATTGACAGTTGCTTGCAAAATTGAGGGAACCAAATATACGGAACGAACAATTAAAGGCTGGTAAAAGAGTATATTTTGCAAAAAATCGAGTGACTAATTACTTTAGAGAAAAATCGATACATGCAGCAAAAGCGAGTCATTCTGGCCTGAATTATTTAGAATTATGTGGTTTTGAGAATAGTATGAAATCATATCTGAATTCTGATACTGAGTACAATGACATCAATATATTATTAAAATTTCGAACAGAAAATCATAAATAAAACAATTACGATCTGAAGATCGTTTATGTGAGCTATGTGATCATTCAAAACTGAAAACTCTGTATCGTTTCATGATAGAATTCTTACTATATCCAACTTTGCGACTAGAAACATTGTCTTTGTTATGCAGCTGTAGCAATTACAGTAGAATTCAATTAATTGATGGACATCTTAACTCCAAAACTGGTAAAATCCATCGTTAAATTTCTAAAAAGTCAAACGATTTACGAACGATGACTAAAGAAAACACTAACCAATGCGTATGAAATCTGGAAATTTATTTTTGACAATTTCCCTCTCCTTCCTGTTCGGAATACATCTTTCACCAGCACCGACGACCGCACGAAGTTTTCTCTCAACAAGGTTTTTATGCATATGTGAGCGTACATGGTCATGTTTTCCAATATTCTTGGAAATAGGCATTCTTGACTCATCACCAAACTGCGAAATAGCTAATCATTGGAACTTTGTTAGCGGTTATTCACCAAGTTGGCTATGTCACACAAAAACAGCTTAATCGCTGAAAATCATGTCAATCAGCTACTGGCGAAGTGATAGTAACAAAGGCATCAACCATTATTGTTTGCAGAGCTTTCAACCAGAGCTTAGATTGGACAAACAAATGATTCCTACACGCTTCATCGCTTACACAAAAAATCAAAAAATATCTCCGATATTCTTAAAATAACGTCATGTAATTAGATACTACTTGTAAACAAAGACTGCATATTTGATGCATGTTGGTCTATTTAACTTGCCTTACATTTTTTAATTATATTTAAAAGAAGTTTGACGCAGTTGAGAGAACCGAAATGACGATTATAATATGCAGCAATTCAACTTTAGCAAATAGGCAGCCATTTTGAAAAATTTTAGAAAAAATCGGCGCAATAAAAGAAATATACTTTCTGGCGATTTTCTATTATCAGAGGGTCATAAATCTCAAAAAATTTGGTTTCGGTCATGGCATATTTTTTATTTTTTTCGACCCTTCTGACACACCGTGTACATGCATCATTGTGTGAAGAGAAGAATGTATCTATAGTCCTGAGGTCGCCAGCAAACCCCCCTTACGGAAAGTGACATCGCATTTTTTCGTAAATGAAATTTTGGCGCCTTCCTAGGATTGTATGCCAATAATGATGCTTCGTCAAATAGGAAATTCGTCAAGCTTTATGATTATTGAGCTGATAATGTTTTAAACGTCTGGACGATCGGAAATGAAGCTTTGGGGTCACTAGCGAACCAATGGTATTTAGATAGTAAACTGCCTCATTCAAGGAGCTGAGATGTAGTCACTGTCTGAGTCACACAAGTCAATGGGAATGCCACAATCTTTCAACATTCAGCATTCGCTGTAGAACGCTGATGCACAAATCTCACGTCATCAAATGCTAGCTATATGTAGTTACTCTATAGTGCAGTTTATGAAACTCTCGAGCATTAATTGAAGGCAATATAGAGCAATTTGCGCCTTTTGCTCCCTCTCCATGAGCTACTATCACTACCACAGAATTAGATTCATCTGCGCGCGTCTTCGGTTTCCTAGAAAGGAAGAATCACATCTAAGTAACCTTAATATCGAAATGTCACATCATAGAATTAGACAACTAGCTCCTTCTCGAATGGATAATTCGTGTATTGCTTGCTATCGGAAATGGCAAACAATAAGCTGTCAGCAGACGACACCAGAGCCAGTGAGAGATGCGTGCGTGCTGTGATATCACTTCGCACACACCAAAACACACATCACTATCTTGGCTGATATTCGATTCAGTGTATGCACTATACAGTGAGCAATGCCGAGGAGAGGATGTGAAAACATCAAGTGAACTAATTTTCGTGTGCCTGCTGCTTATTTTAATAATGATCAGAAGTGCCAACATTATGGAGAAAACGTGTGCGCAATGATCTGAATTCTTCGAATATAAAGGAATTCTGGCAATCGAAGCACTTTGTTTGAACTCACATTAATCCGCAAGCGACGCACGACTTCTTTCCTGTATCTGTAAGTTATTAGGAATTCCTTTTTGCCCACTTAATAGGTTCCTCGATGTGCCGTCGATTTCGTACAATCACACTTCTAGCACAGTGGAGTTGCACGAGACTACATGCAATGGTATGGAGCCTAACACGATCAAGGGAGCTTTCAAACTAGAAAATTCGACATCAGGAATTAGTCTATTAAAATGGTGATGGCAAAAAAATGCAATTAACTTTTGCCCCAGATTAAATTCAAGAACTAATTATTTTTAGCAAGAAATTGCTTTAAATGTGCGAATTTAACTTTCAGGTGGAAATCCAATGATGGTGGACATTTGGAAATCAAAGGCAGCCGGTCCACTGAATATTCTCCATGCCGGATTTGGCATTGGTGCAGCATTAGCTCCCGTAATTATCAAGTCATTCACAATGAACACATTTAATTCAACCTTGGAAATTGGATACAATGATTCTGAATCCAATGTAGAACCATCTCTTTATATTGTTCCTTCCTATGCAATCATGAGCTTCTTGTGTTTTCTTGGCTCCCTATTGTTCTTCATCACCTGGTTGGTAGAGCGGAAGTCAAAGAAATCTGCTCTGTCCAATCTATCCAAAACCGCAATAATTAATCATTTGAGAAAATCGAAATTGGAAATTTTCGTCGAAAAGCTGAAATCTTCAAAAAGGAACATGGTGTTTACATTGTCACTTATCGCATCGAGCTTCTTTTTCTATTTTCTCATCGTCGGCGGTGATAGAGTTCATGCGAGATTCATCTTCCTTTATGGTACGACAAGTAAATTGCAATTAAGTAGAGAAAGTGCATTTTTGCTTAATTCACTTTATTGGACCATGTTCTTCATTTCTCGCATAGCAGTCGCTCTGGCTTTGATATGGATATCTGCGGAGATTGCATTATTCATTGAAATTGTCGGGTCGATTGGAGGGTCGGTTTTGATGATTGCTTTACCAACAAACAGACTTGCATTTTGGATAGGATCCAATTTATTTTCTTTTTTCAAAAGTCCGTTGTATCCAACAGGACTCGGTGTGTTAAACCGATACATAGAAATTAGTGGAACATTGGTGCTGAACATCAATTGTGGTTGTGCACTTGGAGCCATCGTTATGCAGTGGTTGTGTGGATACGGATTCGACACCATCGGACCTATCACAATGGTATACTCAGATATCTCTCACACTATTTGTCTTATCATCGTCGGGTGTATTATGATCTTCATTGGACGAAAGATGGGCTCAAGGTTCAAAACTGCTGCTCCTACTAATGATGAAGAGGCTATAACACTGAAGGAACCTTCAGATAAAAATGTGTTGGAAGATAGAAGGGATGATTAGTTGTTTAATAAATAAAGCTCAAGGAGAAGAGGTATATTTTACTTAATCAGATATTTTGAAAGTCTCTTAATTGCATCGATTTTACATGCGATATTTTGCATCAGAGTTTGGGGTTTGCATTGTGTAGTGTCGAGCCTTGTCATTCTTGCCGTTCTCATGTTAGTGCTTTTACAATTCAAACTGTGCATTCCTTTGTGTCAGCAGAGATTAATTGTAGCCGCGGAAAGGCATTTCTAATGTACATGTAAACTCTCCCTTTAGTTTTGCAAGAGTTGGAGACAGCATTTACAGTATAGTCTTCGTCTCGGACGTTTCGGGACCCGGCGCTTTTTCAACGAGATGAATAAAAAACGGCATATCTCGTTGATAAAGGGCCGGGACCTGAGCGTCCAAGACAAAGTCTATGCTGTAAATATTGTTTTTAACTCTTGCAAAACGGAGAGGCTACATTGTTTTTGCCTGTATGAAAAACCTCCCGTCAGAACCAATTAACTACCTTTCTGTATAATGCTACCAACATTACTTTTATATTACTGTTATGTGAAATGAATTCATAGGATACTACTGAAATGCGAAATTAAGCAGAAGTAGAACACAGATGTAATAAACTGTCAACAGAAAAAATTGTTTTAGCTCACCCCGTGAAATCGAAATAAAAGCTCGGTGAATTGTGTTGGATGGGTTCAGCCTCTCACATAAGCAACCCTTTCAATTAACTGGCGTTGTGGTAAGTGTATATTGACTTAATAATTGTAGTATGTGATGAAGAACTAAATAAATGTGAACTTTTGATATTAGTTGTGCAATAAAAATTAGATGCACATCCAATGAAAAGATTGACAATGAATCCTCCTAGAAATGTAAAAGGCATGATATTATCAAAGTAAATCAATAAAAGCAAATAAGACTTCTTATGGTCAATTGAACATCAGGCGAACAACTCTCTGGCATGTGTCGCCATTATTCAAATTTTATGCCACTGTCATTACTTTCTGCTGAGACTGAACAAGCAATGATTATATAGAGCATTCCTACTTAAAACGTCTCACGTTTGACCGGACCATGACTTGAACACATGTCTCCCAGACGCACAGCTAGCACCAACACGCCTCAGATCAGTGTATGAACATCCGAGACACCACGTACAATGACACAGCTCATGATGTGCTGTGGCCTCCTTCCTATTGCTCAAAACCATATTATATAAGTAATTTTGCGTTCTAATAGCGTAAAATGTTGATCGTAGCTTATACTAGCTTCTATCATGGCTAGCTTTTACATTTTCTGATAACTAATTCAATTTCTATCAAATTTGGCTGATGCGAACATCAAAATTTTCACCTTTATTGAAGGAATCTTTTGAAAATTGAGAGGTTCAGTCAATTTCCTACAAATTTCAGCTTAATCAATTCGATTTTCCTGAAGACCGATATATGACCGATGACCGATCACAGGAACATGAAAAGCAGAAGAGAGATCTCCACGGGATGGCCCCTCCTGTTTTCGAAGCTCGAAATCCAACTGAGTGTGAAACTGGGTTAACAGGAAAAATGATTTTATAAATTCATAATATAAATTGATTAAGTAAAACGGTAAAATCTTCAACTAAAGTCTTCCGAACATGGATTCCCACACCATGTCTACAAGCATTTCCGAGTTTTACAAGCAGACACATCAGAATGATCATTAGGCCTCTCTTGACCTTTCTCGAAGAATTCTCAACCTTTCGATACTTTGAAGATAAAAAACAAAGATATGTTCATACTGTTCGGATATCGTCAACGCGAGGTACCTTTCACCAGCTTTCATCAAGCGTGTACGCTGGAATGATCGATTACTTGTAAAATGAACTAATCTATAAGTAACTAAGTAACTAACCTGAAGTAACAAAGTGACAGCCAATCAAAGCAGAGGAAGTAGCTGAAACCGTGGCAGTTGCAACGTCATGACATGCTAATTCTGGTTACACAGATCTGGCTTGAAAGTTTTATAGCCAATAGCCTCCAGGGCTTTCAATCAAGAAAAGCTGTCAGATCTGTGCACAACAGAGAAACACCGAGTGGCTACAAAGGGGTCAGTCGACATTCCAGCGAAGACGTTTGATGAGAGCTGGTGAAAGGTACCTCGCGTTGACAATATCCGCACAGTATGAACATCGCTTTGCATTTTATCCCTCAAAGTTTTGCTTTAAAATGTGCATTGCTTCCTACAATCGCAATCAATTGTCATGCAAATTAAAGGAGATGCTCATTCATATCATTTTGTGCTGGAAATGTCCATAATGGCGGAATTGTGTCTGTCACGAAAAGCAGGTGAATATGACGTCGTCAGGAGCTAGAAGTAAAATGTAACTTTAAAATCTATAATTTCTCCTGAACAGCATCATTTCAAGTTTAATTAAAAATAGCCGATGCCGTTGATGTTGAAAATGTATTTCCTAATTTTCGCCTGTGGAGAGAGAGAGAGACGTTTACTGAGTAGCAAAATAGAAATCAGAAAATACATGTCAATACAATGATTGCTAAAGATCACGCACTTGATCTTTTTTAAAGAAAGTAGCGATATAATAAAAACGATGTATTAAAATCGAAAGTGTATCCATATTTTTTGGAGAAGGATGGGGATTTTCCTGCCAGGTAGGGACTGGAGAAAAGCCGTATGAAGCACACATCAACAAGATGGATGTAGCCGAGTCGCATGAATCCAGCTTAAAGCGACTTTTGATCAACTTTCATCGAAAATGATTGATAATTGATACAGCAATGGTCACTAAACAAAGGTTCTGGCAAGCCTATAATGATCTATGATCTAGGTTGCCATTTTGTTTCAAAGAACTAGGCTTCATATACTTGCCACCCGGAGTCGGAGTCGAAGATCGATAACATAGAGTAGGGATACGTATATAGGTAGAGTGTCGACTCAAAACAGTACCTGTATACAGTGAAAATTTTTATATCAATAGATTCAGTTTTTTGCGGAGATAACGTTCCTGTAGTCCAAAAATTTATTTGAGCACTTTTGAAAAAATTCAAAATTTGCCGAGATGACTCTCCGTTATAAGTACATGTAGTATGAAACAACAAGTTGGATATCAAAATGAATGAATATTTGCTAATCAACATCCCAACTAAGCGGAAATTAAGCTGATTATCAAGGGAATTTCATGATCCGTATTTTAATGGAAATCTTTATGAAAAGGTCGCGATAATATTCGTGCCTTCTTGGCTGAAATTTCAAGTTTTTAATTCAGTTTTCAACGGCATGATTTTATGATTCACTAAATTCATGTTTCATTTCTTTAATCTGAATAGTGATGTGGACCCATTTACATCTTTCAAAGTGAGTTGAAATCATTGTCTTGTGATTTTGCCATGCCAGTGGTAGCTGTTGCCTGATCACGCTTAAGAAGATTCCCTTGAGGTTAAGCATGAAAGCAATAGCAGGTCATCGAGTTGCTAATTTAACAAACATTACCTCTCCAAGGCTGTCATGAGACGGACTATCTGCAAAATAATATCATTTCCTTCTGCATTATGGCGTCATGATCACTCAATTCCGTTGTAATTTCTTCAAAACTGCAAAAATTTGCATATCTCACATTTAGTGACAATAATACCACCTGTATCTCTCACGAGTTCATTTGATAAAATCGAATGAGATTTAATAAATGGTTGGAGATTTTTATAAATGCGGAGTTACCACTCTACCTAATTATACTTACTCTCTGATCGATATTTTTCTTGCTTACTTCCAATTAAATTTGTTGAAAATATTGACTCCCTCTAAAGAACTCAATTGGAATATTGATATAGTCAACTTCGTAAAAAAGGTTAAATAAACGGTTTTGAGTGATGCGCAAATTGTGACCTTACTTGAATTCATGTGACCTTCCTTCAGTGTACTCTGCACTCATAAGATCCTTACTGAAAAACTCTTCTACTGTTTTCGTGGAACAGAATAAAGCAAACTGTCTAAAAATTGTTAGCTGTATAGACAAGCGTGCTCACAAAATTATTCATCTTAACAATAAACGTTCACGTAGTTCGATGATGTTAACTATAAAACCGTGTCGAAGTTCCATTCTCTCAATCCATTCATTGTTCACTGATGTTGCTTGATTACTACTTAATTGACATTTCCAATAAGCATCGAAATTTGATAATGAAACAATTAATTGTCAATGATTTGTTCCTTTAATTTGTATTCTCGGTTTTCATTTTAGACAACAAATTCCGAATTCGGATGTCATTGTGATTATCAGCAGCCGGATGTGACATGTAATTATCACTTCAGAGACTATGTCGACTGCAATATGCCAAGATAACATCAACTATGAATCAAGCTGAATTTGTCAATGACAATTGTGCTATAAACGATCCGTTTAATCATTTTCTAAACAAGACATTATAGTCAGACATTCAAATGATGCAAAAATACATATTTCGTAATGATAGGAATTTCACGGACAGCAAAAAATGAAGATTTAAAATCGAATAGAATGGAATGGACCACAATAGAATTGAATAGAATGGAGTAGAATGGAATATAATGGAATTGACCAGAAGAGAGCAGAAATGAATAGGATGGAATAGGATAGAATGGAATATAATAGAAAAAGTCTTTATTCGCCAGATAACAGGCATGAATTTATCGATACAAAGATACACATTGCGTTTGGTATGATGTCATGAAAGGAGAAGAAAGGGACCAGATGACCCACACAGGTGAAGGTATATGAACTGGCCCTGTATGATGCCAACTGTTTGCTAGCACAATATCAACATTAACAATGGTTAAATACATCAATATCATCGTAATATGCTCAATTATATAAACATGTTTATTTGCAATTTTTCAGTCATTAAAACTTTTTACAACATTTCGTAGTCTTGTATCAGAAGCTGTACAGGAAGATACAATTTTTAGTCAAATCATGTCTTCTATTTTAAACAGCAATTTTTACAATCGGAAAGGGAGTTCTTGTACTAAGTAATGTAAGTTCAATGGAAAAACGAATCACAATTTCTTTACGTATTTGACATATATAATTTTACAATTCATGACCATCTTTCCATCTTTCAAGGAAGGCCTATTTACATTTTCAATGATTCATTCGTATAAATGCAACAACTTTTGTTTTTTGTTGAATATTAGAATGCTATTATTTTCAAGATAAAATATAGGTTCAAGTTTCATTTGAATTATCTTATTGACACTGCGATTTAAATTCTGACTGGTGGCATGTTCCATCTGAAGTTAATGGTATAAAACGTATTGATTTCTTGCTCTAAAGATGTCTCCGGAGAAAAGCATCAGCAAATTTTCAATTTGGTTCTTCGAGCACTTTGCATAGTCTTTAAAGGGGACAGGTAGAATATCGCTTTGATGTTTAATTTAGTAGGCAAGTATCAGTAGGACTAGTCATGCCCTTACATGACTTCTATACTCATAAACTCTTCTTTTTTATAGCAATCCAGTCCCAGAACGGTCTTTCTTTCCGGTTGATCATTTTGATCGGTATTTGCTTAGCGAATGTCTATTTTCGATTCCATGTGCTAGCAGCATCATTAGTGCGCGTAGTTGCTCAAAAATCAATCTAGGAGTTTCTAAAATGATGTAACAAACATTCTAAGCTTATTTACCTATGGTACATGAAATGTGTCCATCAGAAGTCATCAGTCTTCTATCGAAGTGCATTCCGAGAAATTGAGTCCTTCAACTTGTTTCAGCATCGTATTTTCTATTATTAAATTTGTCGTTTACATCAGCGGATAAATATTCATTCTTTTGGGGGAAATGATAAAATATTTACACTTTCCAACATTTAATGTCAGTCTGTTGATTTTCATCTATGATTGAGTTTTAATTAACGATTCCTTGATTTTTGCTGTAACCACTCCTTAAGTTTTATCGCACACAAATAAATTGGTGTCATCCGCAAAGATGCTAAGGTATCCACTAATATTGAAATTTTTGGATCGTTTACATATCGGAATATGATGAATAATAACGGTCCAAGTGCAGAATCTTGTGGCACACCGTCTTTTGTTTGTAACTGCTTAGAGAGTACATGCGTTATTTCTACATACAATTTGGTGTCTTTCGTTTAGATACGTCTGTAGCCATTCATACAGAAAATCACAGAAACCTAACTTATATAATTTGTTTAAAAGAATGAGGAAATTAGCTACGTCAAAACCTTTTGATACATCTAGATTTAGATCCACTTTATGGATACTATTTGCTTTTACATCATACAACTTATCTTATATCTTAGAAGTGTTAAATTTGTTGAGTGTTTTTTCGAAAGCTGCACTGGTTCTCAAATAATAGCTAATT
Source organism: Prostheceraeus crozeri (assembly GCA_907163375.1). Taxonomy (NCBI): domain Eukaryota; kingdom Metazoa; phylum Platyhelminthes; order Polycladida; family Euryleptidae; genus Prostheceraeus; species Prostheceraeus crozeri. Next base: position 80,662 of record CAJQUW010002967.1, on the reverse strand, counting down.
ATTTTCTAAGTATCTTGATTGAGTCTTCAGCTTCCACTATGGATTGTTGGAACAGAATCCGCGTTGTCCCAACGAATCGTGTAAGTACCAATGCCACAATCTACTTCTCACCAGACGAACTAGCTCATTATTTTTCGTCAATTTATCAGACAAATGAGGATGAATCGTTCTGTTTAGGAGATAATTTGCCCTCATCTTTGCCTAATAGCGTGGTCTGAAGCGTGGTAATGGTGAGCCTGATGGCATCCATTTTTTGGGTATATCGTAATAACTCAACAGCATCTGCTAGTGTCATAGCATTTATATTTAACAAATGTATTTCATCTGGAAGATTTCCTACCTTGTATCAATACAATGACATTATGCCTATTCCTAAATGTTCAAAAATATCTCAACTTTCTGATAATCGTCCTATTTCTATTAACCCGGTCCTTTCTAAACTTTTGGAGCGCATTGTGTTACGTAACTGGATTTTGCCGCATGTTGCTCATAAATTAGATCTGATGCAGTTTGTCTATGTTCCAAGTATTGGAAAGGTAAATCCACAGCTCTAACTTATTTATATGATCGTGTCCTCAGGTTTATCGATAGAAAACCTGAGACTGTACGTTTGATTGCTGCCGATTTTTCGAAGGCATTTGATAAACTGCTTTTCCGTTCAATCATATCTTCATTGGTAAAATATGGTGTCCCTTATATATTTTTATATAGCAATATGAGTGACTTTCTCATGTATCGTAAGCAACTTGTGCGGGTGGATGATGATTATTCGGAATGGTTTGAAATTGGCAGTGGCGTGCCTCAGGGCAGCGTTCTTGGTCCAATCTTGTTTTCATAGGTCATTGACGATCTAAAACCTATTACTCAAAATTCTGTTTTTGTAAAGTACGATGATGATGTTATTGTATTAAATTTTGTTCGTGAAGTTTCAGATGATTGCACTCAAGCTGAATGGGATCATATTGAAACGTGGTCTGAGAATGTTGGTCTTACACTAAATTTTTCCCAAAAGCTGCGTAATGAGCTATGTTACGAAGAAATATTTAGTTTTTGAAGATATCATCTCTACCTGTGGCACCACCATACCTACAGTTGAATCTGTTACTTTACTTGGTGTTATCTTTCTGATAATTTTACTTGGAATGAGCATATAGTCAAAACAACATCCAAGTGTTATCGTAGGATGTATATTCTTCGTAACTTGAAGTGAGCAAATTTTTCCGACCATGTGATTTTTAATTGTCATGCCTCATATATTCGCTCTATTTTAACTTACTCGTATTCATGTTTCTGTAACTTACCAAACTACCTTTTTGATAGACTATTACGTGTTGAAGTTTTTATCGCTTTTTCCGTGATTTTTCATTTTCTGATTTGTCTCAAGCTGTTGATTTCATTTGTCATAAGTTGTTCCGACAGGTTGAGTCCAATGTTGATCATCCACTGCGTCCCATGTTTACAGAAAGATCGAGCAAGTATTGTGTAAGGAAGCGAGCTTGCATTATTGCACCACATGCTTTGACACGTCGTTGCGGTGATTCGATGATCAAGTATGGCCGTTGATTTTCTGCTACCTACTTACATTGATTTTAGTTACTTTTCACATTTTATATTTGTGATGTTTTCACCGCTACTATTGTGAATCAATAAAGTTAATTTGACTTGACTGACTTGACTAAGTGCTACATCCGCTTATCTTACATCATTGCATAGTTGACATAGGTAGGAGAATATTCGAATTGAATTTTGCATAAAACTCCTAGGTGGTGCAGCATCATCAACAGTCTTATATGGATTTAACGCATTTATTGGTTCAACATATTGAGATACAGAAGTCTATGTTGCTCAGTGTAGTCAGTTTCATTCTGGCTATTTCTTCGAGTACTGGTTGTGTTGACAAAATGTTTATTAAATGCATTTGCTATGTCCTCATGTTGACACTCAATTTCATTGTTAGATCTTTTATCTGATACTGAAGTGTAATTTTGAGACTTTCCCATGATATTGCTTATATTTTTCCATAATTCTTTTGTGTTATTTCTGATGCAGATAAATTTGTTGCTATGATAGTTCTCCCCCTCTGGTCTCACCAAATTCTTGAAGTATTTACAGTATATCATGTAATTATCTTTATAAATACCCCTTTTTGATTTTTGCCATTCATTATATAAATGCACTTTCTTTTTATGGCATTTTTACTGTGAACCATTATTAATTTTTAATGCTTTCCTTGAAATTCGTCTAAAAGGAAATGCTTCTTCATGTGACTTTATCATGATGGACTTTTGAAAATTACTAAATTTTTCTGAGTGCGATTTTAATTCATAACCAAAACTGATCATTTCAGTAATTTCCTTAAAAACTTTTATATTTTTTGCATGTCACCGTAGTAATGGTCGGTCTTTTTTTGTTGTTGCTCTTCCGATCTATGTAATACCATATATTGGGCGTAATGATCTGTTACATCAAAGTGAACGTCCTGCAACTATGTCATTATTTATCAATAGTTGGAAAAAGTTACTATTTTACAGTGACACTTGGCCGAAATATTTTTCAAACTACTGTATTATTCTTTTAGTCAAGTAATTCTTTATTGTGGATAAATATTTGATGTATTTTACTTTCTGATTCCTTTGATGCACGAGTTGTTGTGCATATCATTGGGGTAAAATTGAAATCAAATTTTTGAGAAATGTATTTGAAGTTTGATTTGTTTGTATTTTGTTGTTGAGATCGGAATCTCCAACTAGCATAGTTCTGTCTGCTATTTTTGAATGCTTTAGTGCCATTGAAACACTATCAGTGAATGTCTGAATATTTAGTGAGGGACTTCTGTACCGCGAATACGAATATGATGCAATTTCTATTTGAAATATTAATTTTCTAGTTTATCCACAAGTCATCGCAGTTTGCTAATTTGTTTGATTCTATCTTAGTGATTTTGATTGTTAGTGTATTTACATAGACTGCAACGCCGCCGCTTTTGTTGTTTGATGATGACACATCAGATAAGAATAAAGTGACCGCATATATTCATGGGCATAAATTTTAGATTGCTCGCAAACTGATGGTTTCCTTGTAATTTCTTGAAGTGTTCAGCTGTTAGATCAATGCAGCTGTAGTCACTTGTGTGTTTAGGGCTTTGGTATTGTATTTATGATTAATCTGTCCTGTCGAACAACCTGTTTAGTGTGCACCGAGACTTTACCGAGAACTCTGGAAGTTTCATACTTTCTCAGGAGCACGCCTCCGTCCTTTGTACAAACAAATGTGAAGTTGTTCTGACATGCAAACTCTTTCGTGTCTCGAAAAAGTCGATATCGACTTTCCGACAAACGTTTTTCCTTCGGAAGAGTTTGTCTTTGAAACCACCGCCTTTTTGAGAACTTTACTCTCTAAAATAGCTAATAGAATGAAATAGAATGGAATAGATTGGAATTGAATAGAATAGAGCAGTTCTATTAGCTCATTGCTTTGCATTTTTTTCTGTGAACCTTACAGAAGCATATACGAGGTCGAAGAAAATAGAGAAATGCAATGGTATCATGCATCAACGAACAATGGTATTCATGAAGAAAAGAGGAATTAAACTGCTATAAAACAGTCATTGAAAATGCTATTTAAAATACTCGATAAATGAATTGCCAAATCGAGCAGTTCTAGCTGTAGGACGGTATGAGAATGATGATGACCGGTGTTCATGCCACGAACATGTCTGACATTGAGGAACACCCTGAGAAGATGACCAACATTCGCAAAGATTGACAAGAAAAACTTTTCACATTCTTGGGAGTGACGTTTGACGAATATTTAAAATGGAATCGACATATATCTGATATAGCAAAGAAGGCGTCGTGTAAATTGTCAGTAATTCGGCAGTTAAAGCCTTTCCTTGATACTCCGGAACTTATAACGATTTACAATACCTGTGTTCGAAGTGTCTCAGAATATGCTGCGCCTCTTTTTGTAAAGTTGCAAGCTCAGCAACAAGATTCTATTGAAAGAATTCAAAGAAGAGCTCACAAAATCATATGCGGAGATTCTGATTGCAACTGTTCCAGTTTCATTCCACTAGATTATCGTCGTTTAATGTTAGGCATACGTCTTTTCAGAACGTTAATCAAAGATGAGCATCATCCGCTTCATTACTTGACACCTGTACAAAATCAGTTTTCGAGAACTTTCCGGCTTCCCATCATTAGGAGTACTCAAATAGCGAAATCATTTGTTGTCAACATGATTCAACTGGCGAATAGCGGTTTTTAATGTCATAATTTTTTTTGTTTGTTTCTTTTGTTTATGATGATGTCTTCTCGTATCGGCTTTTCACTTTGTAATTTTGTGGCCACACAATTTTCATTATTGTGGCATTCTATGAAAATATACTTTTTTTTTTTTAGTACACGACCCATGCACAACATTAGGTCGTGAAGATACTACTATGGCCTCGGAGTCCTACCAGGACTCAGGGAGGTCAAGTATGCGCCTGAGGATGTGGGCACTTCCGAGAAGCGCTGCCTTAAGCAAGTCGGGTACATAGTGGTGTCCAGGGATTTGCGCGAGATATCCCTGCAGCTGTGTTGTATGTGCACCAAGGGCTCCCACGACGATTGGCATGACCTTTACTTTAATAAAATATACGATTATTATTATTATTATTATTATTATTATTATTAATTCCCGAGAAATTATGCAATGAATTTAGGACATCGTAACTTCTCTAAAAGTTTACCGATTTCAACGAGCAGTGCATCAAAATAATACTCAGAGAAAGCCCTTTCAAATTGTGTGGAATTCTTTATCATCCTCACATGTTTCCACATTGAAAGTTTGAAATTTCTAAAAGTGGCGATTTTCACATTTTGACCATTGTCCACCTTAGACAACGACGGATGCGGATGTATAGTGGCTCGTTGAATAGTTGAGAACACAAGCTCTTGAATAGTGTATGACTTATTAATGTAAAATGCGATTGAAATCTTTCACAATTTACGTGGTCCTTTTTTATGATCAATTCTGTATTTGACATTTAATTAACAATAAATTGGCAATAGCGCTTAACGCAAAGAGTAGGCGCAGTTTATAATTTTCACATTTTACACTTCTTATTGGGACTACTGCCGGAGATGAGGAGTGCAATGAAAATGACAGGACTCCGCACCGCTGGTTTAGTACATATTTTTAGCATGTTAATTATGGTCCTTAATGAGTTGACATTACATTCATTTAACACACCGGTGTGTCGAAGTCTGACACTGAATGCGATTACTGCCAATGTTGTTTATCAACATTTCTATTACATGATTACAAACACATCTTTCGGAGGTTTCGATTAACTATTGATTTGAATTGTCGTGAACATCTCATTTAGAAGAGTGCATCAGCAAAACATTTTCAGCGAAGAATCACACAGCAATCTGCTGAACATCACAAGATTGTATCTTCAGCATCTTCTGATTGCAATTAAATTTAATCCTGAGTTCATGTGCCGACAGTGACAACAGCGAAATATGATTAGTTAAGCAGTCAACAATTTAATGTATGAGATGGCTGATGGCGGGAGGACCATAGTGAATCAGTAAAGATATCAGTTTTCTCTCCCGAGTAATTTTAGTGCCAGCAGGAATAGTAGTTAAATGACTAATAGTAGAAAATGTATGTACACAGCCGACGCTTCGGATCCAGAACCTTTCTCGAGGCAGCAAGTGTCTAAACTGGCACTTTAGATAAGTAGTAGGCCTACATCTCCGGTTCTCACATCACGTCTGCTCATGTTTGGATAGCATTTATTGATTAATCGCGATTCCCCCACGCTTGCTTCAGCAGCATCATTTAAGCAGCGAAGAAATTCTACGTCAAAAAATCATCGAACCGTTAACAAGACAAGTCTTACACTGTCCAGACAAAGTAATTAGATCATTTTTATTACGAATACTGAGACTGTGTTTGTCTTATCTAATGTCGAATGGTCCAGCACTTTAACTTATATATTTATCACCACACTTTCTACAAGAGAATTGTAAATAACACAAAATGTCTCACAGTTATGATTTTGGGATAATTTGTCACATATTCTACAATCATTCTGTTTACTTTTGTACATTACTTCTTCAAAACATTGCGCAGTTTTCTGTCACCCATGCTGATGGGACGGACATGAACTTATTTTTTAATATTTGATAATTGATTTTCCGATTAAGGCTGTCGCTTATAAATGGTAACTTCAAAATGCATTTTGTCATCATCGCTGTTTTTACTATTTTTATTTTTTGAGTATTTCTATCATTAACACTCAAATTACTATTAGTGTATCCAAAATTTCAAATTTTCTCTACAGTTTTTCCCCGATTCCATTTTAATGTTATCAGAGAATTACACCCCGTGTCCATTGCGCTCTGTTTTACGAAATTTGTTTTAACGGCATTTTTTTCAAAGCATTGCCAGACGTTATGTATTTTACATACTTTCATGCATAATTTCCCTATTCTCTTGCCAAATACTTAAATCTGAAAAATTCAGTAACCCATCTTCGCTGTTTTCAATGGCAATTTTTATGCTGTCATCAATCGAATTGATTGTCTCGAATATGAATCTCACAATATTCTTTGTTTCTTCCTAAGGATCTTATATAAATCAAGTTATTTAACTGTAGGCGTGAATATATAAGACATTGCCTTTTCTTCTATATAAGCAATTAATATAATCGAAAATGGGGGTGCATAATGAGAACCCATCGCGCACCCTTTGATTTGTAGAACTGATCAAATTATCTTATTCATTGACATAAACAACAGAACCTGTGCACAACGATCTGAATTCTTCGAATCTGAAGAAATGGCAGCGATCGGAGAATAAGACTAAAAATGTTCACTTATATTCAAGTAATGCCGTACAATTCTGCGTCTACATACTTAGTGCGCTTCTGTACATGCATGTGCAATAACATCGTACTGTATTGCGTTTCCAGTGAGCTAGCGCATTTTTCAGCTGCCTATTTCAGTGGCAGTGCATTGTCATTCATTACAGCAAAATCAAAACAAACATCAGCACTGAAAACAGGTATTTAATAAAAAGCGAATGAAGTGTGCAATCTTCACCAATTAGAAAATTCAGCAAATTACATCTTTCTACATAGTTATCATTACGCTCATTACACAGTTAAGGTGGATTAACGGGTCAATTAGGTCAATTGTCAATGTGAGTGCCACAGAATTATATTGTTTAATTGTGTCACTTTGCTAGAAGTGCAAACTGATTCAAACTAATGGCACATGCAGGAACTTAATAAGTGGGCAAAAAGAAATTTTTGATACCTTACAGAGATAGGAAAAATAGTCGTTCGTCGCTTGCGGATTGCTCTGAATTCCTTTAAAATGCTCCGATCGCCACAATTCCTTCAGATTCGAAGAATTCAGATCATTGCGCAAAAGTTTTCTCTATAATGTTAGGTCCTCTGATCACTTTAAAAAAAGTTAGCAGGCGCACGAAAAAACGTTCACAAACTTCTCTGTAGAACTTGACATCGCCTGTGTCTCTTTGCTGTGTGATCCGGTTGATAACAGTCACTGAAACTTTGCACAATTTGGCGTGTTTAATGTTGAACTGGCTGCTCATTGTTCGATTGCTATGGTATTTAGTCAGCAGTTTGTGCCATTTCATTAACGTTACATGTTCCAATGTTTCCCTTCTAGTCAAACAGAAGAAGAGACAGCCTGTCTAATTCTGTGGTGAGTGCAGCTTATAATCTATAGCATATCATAGACATCTAATACAGTCCATGAATTCTGATGGTATGATAATGCTATGTACTGGAAATATAAGCAGCATTATTGCGTCTCTTTTCCCAATCATTTTAATTTTCTAAGTATCTTCAGTCGTACTCTCTATGATCACATTTGAAGTTACTTAGAACTGAACTTTTAGTGAGCTGACGTTACTGTAATAGCAATCTCATTCATTCACACCAACAAAATCAAAACTGCATCAGTGCGGAAAACAAGTGTTTATTAAAAGGCGAGCACGCTTCACCAATTAGAAAATTGAGCAAATTGCATCTTTCTAGTCATCATTACGCGCAATGTAAAAAGCGTTTAACGGGTGGGGGACAGCATCAAAATTATAAAGTTATAAAATCAATCAAGAAAACAATGTCTTTGATTCGGATTTCAAGGACAGAGATAAACATTCGTCCAGAAATTTGAGACGATAGATGTAGACTGGATTTGAATGAATTTCAATAACTATAAACAGTAGAAAGACAGATGAGATAGTCTCTTCGCGAGCAGTCAATAATAAACGAGTCATGCCAATCTTACTCCGCCGCGGATGCCTTGACTTGAACATCGAGGATCATGAGAACGACAAAGATTGTCATCACCATGTTCTTGTTCAATTCAGTGAGATGATCAGGCAAGGCGTATACTCGAGCACCAATACGTCTGGCGAGACTGATGGCTAGTTTGCAGTTATCCATCCCGTCTTCACTGATAAGATCTCTGTTGACGGTACCGGGAACGATGGAATCGACAAGCTCAAGGACAGGCAGTCCAGTGGCTAATTGTGGATCTTTGAATGAGGTTATGCTGACGGACTTTCCTGCATCTTGGTACCGCTGATTGGCCCATGCGATGATCTCCGAGTCATCGAAGCGTTTGTTCTCCTGTCCGGTGACGCGGTTAAGGATCTTGAGAGAATACGCGCGCATCAACTGGAAACACAGGCCTAGGATGACGTTGTGAGGATCTCCGCAACGAATATTTTCACCACTGAGATTGATTACCTGCAATGAAGTGATGCCTCGATGAAAGCAGAAGAATAATGAATAGTAAGATGTTCTCCGTAGAACTAAGTGCAAGTCGCGCCTGTTCACACTGGTGAACTGAACATTTCAAATACTTGCCCTGAAGTATAATATAAATTGTCAAATATTGTCCTATGATGGCAATTTATGTTCTTGAAATACGGGTAATAGATATTTATCTTTTATTAGACCTATAGAAGTAAGCAAAATTCGTTTTCTACTTGTGTTTCCAGCATCTTATAGAATTATATGCAAGTAACATAAAGTAACAGGAGGATTCTAAGAAAACTTGAGAATTAGAAATAAACTGACAAACGTCTCCTATAATTTTACTGTGCCTTTGATCGCAAGTAATTCTCATATTTCCTAAACCGCATTTCTCTATTAGTCTATCTCAATTCAAATGAATTGTTTAAAACTAGATCAAATTGGAAGTTATGAAGATACATGTGCATCCACTTAAGGACAAAAGAAGATTAATAGTTGCTATAACTGAAACATCGGGATGTGCATTGGCAATTTCATGAAATATTTAATGTAATCTTAAAAGTGTTTCATTTTCATGATGCAAAAGTTAATAGTCAGGAAACAGATGCAACTCTGAATTAAAAAATGCACTCTAGTCAATTACCATGCGTCTCTGACCTAGACCCGCTGTCAGACTCCAGACTCGTGCCTATGTTCTCTCTCTAGGCTTAGAGGCCTTGATATCCGACTTCTATGATTTAAAAGGATGTAATAATAGATACCGTAGATATCACTCATAACAAACAGTTACAGATATCGTAGACATCACACACAACACTATGGACTGACTAAGCGTCAGTGTCGAGAAGCATTGGCCATTCTATTGGGAAAATATCTCTGTCTTATCTTTGGTCACCGACACATTACGACAGCGAGTATCTTCACTATAACTAGAACGAATGGCCTCCTTTCTTTGACCATCAATTGAGTTAGACAAAGCGCGCCCAAGCAGTCATCTATAAATTGAAACGAGTCAAATGATCTTTATCGCTCGTGTGGGCGAGGTAAAATTTTCAACAATATATTTGCGTGTTGTTACCCAATAATTTAATCACTCAATTGAATAATAATAATTAATACACGACAAGCCTAGCTTAGTGTGTTGAGATCATAGAATCAGATTGTTTAGGCATGTCGTCAGCTTGTTATTGACGCAATGTTAGTGATGATAACTGTTGATAGCCTATCTAGGAATTTATTGAGTGGGCGTATGACTTCATAGGTGGTTTTTCTGCTCAATATTTGAACTCGCATTCTCGTTTCAACAGCTAGTCAGTGCACTTTAATCATTCCAATACACTTGATTTATGATCTTCGGTTTACTAATTGAATTGTTAACGGAATTTGAAACATTCACTCTTACGTCCAGAGCAAGAATTCTTGTCATCTCTCTTAAACTTCTTATTCATGCAGAATATTCTGAACAAGTCATCGATATCCGTGTAGGCTGGTTGACATTAGTTTCATGCTACACTTGAATTCAACATGATTGAGTGATGAATTCCATCAGAGATTGATCAGATCTTACATTCACTCGTTAACAATGTCGTTTATAACCTGTAACCCGATATGAGATGATATATTCGATATTCAACACCTGTTGTTAGTGATAAGATAACGATTGCTCACTTGACTTCATATTGTGTACATGTACCATATACCTGCGTGTTTGTGTCAAGCTAGTTCATAATATCACGATGACTTACAAAACTCCGCAGAAGCGGCATCATGGTCATACATTGAGATGCCTTTGCTTATTTATTCCCAGACAGGGCGCAGGTTTTTTAGGAGCGGACCCGGATTGCATTAGAATTCGTATCGAGTGATAAAGTCACTCGATAGTCACTCAGTCACTCGACAGTCACTCAGTCGCTTATACGTCACCATCATTCATTGATGTTATTTCTACATCAATGGCATCATTCAGCAATACATCGATTAGGAACTAATTGAATGCAATCTCTTAATCAATTAATTTTCAATGTGAAAACTACCAATTTCCATGACTCTGCATCATAAGTATGTTACTTCAATCGAGCTGTAGTAAATAGTGGCCAGATAAACAAAATCTGATGCCTTCAGCAGACCACCTGTACCGATGGAGAAGAATTAAGAGAGTGATAGAACTGCATTACAATAAGAGAGAGTGGATAGAATTTTAGCAAAATTTCGGTGATGCGTTCTTGAATGAGCATCACTGTATAATAGCAACATTGGACTTTGCCAAAATTCTTATTCAGAAGTGAATAAAAATTAAAAATAAATAAAAACAAAATAAATAATTGAGCACAACAAATTGATCAAACCATTATGAATAGCAATCAGAGCTGTGGGTCTGTCACCATATTTTCTAATTCTATCAATTTTTAATGAGAAATGTGGTGCCGGTATAAAATTGTTGTATTGAAATGAGTATAAACCACCCTTGTCAGTGAATTAAGGCTTTGTAGAATTGACAATATGACGATAGCACTATTTCTAAGACCACTCACACAGCTACAGAGGCCCTGGTACCACTTATTTCGTCATTTGTCGGTCAAGACTTGGCTTAAGTACTGTGATTGTTTTGTTAACTGCAGACACACAAATAGACTGATTAGTAATGTATAATGTACTGAATGTATAATGTCCTGAACAAACAGTAAAAATGCATCGGCGTGCCTTCTTGCAAGCCGACTGCGACGGTTTTGCGTCGAGCGACATATTTCGAAAGCGCAAAAAAAAGTGTCTTATGTTCCTTCATGTATAATTAGATGTCAAAGATTTTTCAATTTTTTTTGTTTTTGTGACCAAAACATGATCTTTTATTTAACAGTAACCCTTCAATTTGAAAACGATGCATCACAATTAACGAACACTACGGCAAGCATGCATTATCGGCGAATCTTGAAACACATTGAACTTAGTCTGATCAACTTCGTAATTCAAAAATCATTAATCAAAAAAGCTTTTATATAGCATTGAAGTTGAATATATAAAGAGAATGACAACAATTAAGTCAATAAAAGACGTGTGGGTTTTTTTAATAAATTCACCAATTGATAGACGTACGACAGAATTTGAGACAGATATTGATAGTAGGTGATGTCCGATGTCAAATCGTAAGCTCAGCGATGTGTTCTAATTTAAGCATTAAACTACTCAGAACATAATATTTCTTCAATGTCTGAAATACACGTCTTATTCTTTTTATACTACCGAGACAATTCTTTCGGTATGAGATAAGAAGACATAATTCAGGTTTAACGTCTAAATGGGTTAATAATCATGTATCCACATAAAATTGTAAGTAACTTTGACATCAGTAGATTACCTACTTTAGCATTTATTCCAATGAAAACAAATTTGTTGACATAACTGAGCGCATAATATCATGTGTAATAATAAATCGTCATACCAAAATCAATGATCCAAAAATGCTCACAGCAAAAAGTGTGGCTATTACAAAAATTATTAAAAAGGTATGGAAACTCTTACGATCGTGAAAATCAAATGATATAACAGACTGATTGAAGCACCGAGAAACAGCAATAAATAATAGCTATAAAACTTTGCTGCGAATGCTCCTTAGCCGCTCCTTTAGAACTGTGATTAGGCAAGAAGTGTAATTAAAACAATTGGTTAAACGGTCGTTCATGTTGAAGTTCCGATCTGATGATATACAACTTGCATTTAAAAATCCTCGCTTTATGTAGAAGAAACTCAATCTACCATTTAAAATAACCCAGCCTCCTATTTCAAAAACCCACCAAAATTCCTATTTAAAAACCAAAAAAACGGGGTTTTTTAGATGGTTTTTTTAAAATATACCAACCCTGCACACACTTGATTCCCAAAATTGAAGTTCCTGATTCACCAGTATATAACAGACTCACATTCAAGTAATACTGCTACTACGTATAATGCATAGCTTCTACCTCCTCGACAAATAGCGTTCTGTCCGACCATGCATCTTTTTAACCGGGTACATCAAATCAGCAATCAGCAACCAAACATGAACAAAACTCCGTGTTACCTTCAAATTTGCTTGTTTTGCATATTCCACCACATATAAGCAGTTGTCCTGACTTTGGAAGACTTTTTTCTTGGGGTTGAAGTTCTTGACAATTTTCTTCCAATCGACCATTCCCGGGTGCAAGATGTCGAGTAGTTGAAGAAGGACCAAACCATTTCGAAGGTCTGGGTTCAGATCCGTGACGTACGGAGTGACGCCAAGGGAATTCATCCAATTGCGATACGTCTTCTCTTCCAATGTCTCCTCCACGTTCAATTCTAAATCTGCCAAAGTGGTAAATTGTGATCACTACAAGTCGATTTATGAGTCAGAGCTCAAAATAAGAGGGGGATAGATTGCGACATCATCATTCCACAGCGCGCTATAACCACAGAATTAGATTCATCTGCGTGCGCATCGGTTTCCTAAAAATGAAGAATTGTATGTAGCCTCAATATCGAAATGTCACATCATAGAATTAGACAACTTGCTCCTTCTCGAATGGATAATTCGTGTATTGCTTGCTATTGGAAATGGCAAACAATAAGCTGTCAGCAGAGGACACCAGAGCCAGTGAGAGATGCGTGCGTGCTGTGATATCACTTTGCACGCACCAAAACACACATCGATGCCTGGCAGTTGATGCATTCAGTGTATGCACTATGCAGTGAGCAATGCCGAGTAGAGGATGTGAAAACATCAAAAGAACTAATTTTCGTACGCCTGCTATTTTCTTTAATAATGATCGGAAGGGCCAACATTATGGAGAAAACTTGTGCGCAATGATCTGAATTCTTCGAATCTGTAGGAATTGTGTCAATCGAAACACTTTGCTGGAACTCACATTAATCCGCAAGCGACGCACGACTTTTTTCCTATCTCTGTAAGGTATTAGGAATTCCTTTTTGCCCACTTAATAGGTTCCTCGATATGCCGGCGATTTCGTATTAATCACACTTCTAGCAAACCGAAGCAGATCTCTGTAAGGTATTAGGAATTCCTTTTTGCCCACTTAATAGGTTCCTCGATATGCCGGCGATTTCGTATTAATCACACTTCTAGCAAACCGAAGCAGATAAACAAAATATTTAATTCTGTGGCTATAACAGCTGCTCTTATAGAAATCCGACTGCTCGCTTTAAGTTAGTGTGACCTCTCAGCATTGAAAGTGAAACTGAATATTTACATACATATTATGAAAATCTTAAATAATGATGTTATATTTATTTATATTCCAAATGAAACATTTATGTCGCAATTTTCACGTTCATATCTAAATTAGTCTAAATTTTCCCAACACCGAGGACACATGGCTAAGAAGCAAGCATGTCCAGAGATACTTCTATCTATAGGCTTTCTTTTATTCAAAAATTAATTGAATACGAGTGAGCTCTAAACATAGAGACAGACACACTTCGATGAAAAATAACATAAAAAAACCTTCTGCATCTATTTATCTATTTGTGGTATTCTGGATGAGTGACCACTTTAGAATGAATTGATGAGATAAAACCTATTCTTATTACATGCACCACATTCTACAAATTCATTGCTACACTGTGTGACGTGAATTATATTATCTATCGCGTATAGTACGTAATCGAGAAATATGTACAGCATGATGCTAGCAGCGCTGTGCTAATTGTAAAATTGAGTGCTAAGTTCAGCACTTGTGACGCATATGAGAGAAATTTCCATGTTCAAATAATGTCTAAGCTTGGAAATCATTTTGCTTGTCAAATTATGCGAGTTATAGGTGGAGAGTGTATAGGTCAAAAAATGTCCTCAGTTTGCTTAAAATTTTGTTCCGTATAAATACAAACTGTAAACTGCTAAAAGACATGCGAAATAACTGTCAAACTTAGCAGAAAAGCTTCAGAGGAAATATCCATAAACATCAGGGAATATGATGACGTCACAATTTTGATTTTTCATGACGTCAAATGATGACGTCACAGTTCAACTTAACTGATAGCAGAAAAACGGTGTCAATTCTTGTAGATACTTTCTGTTTAAACTGTGAAAAGCAGGGGATTCAATTTAACTGCGTATTTTTGCGATTATTCACCGTGTACAGATTGCAGTGTATTTCAATTATTGTATAATCATCCATACAAAATATAACAATCAGTAATATATAGCCGATGATTAAGTAAAACTTCTACCCGGCTTTATATTTCCTTTTAAGACATTTTAAGGTCATGCAAGCAGGAAGAAGGCGGAATTTCAGAAATATTCGCTCCTTACTTTTATCAAATCACACATTTGTTTCAATGTGAGTGAAACAACATGATCAGCAGAAGGATATCATAAAGCAATAAGTAAGAATTCCGTGATTGCATGTAGTCACAGTGATTGATTAATAGAAATTCAATTAAACTATCCTTTCAATTACCCATTTCCTAATACATCAGCGTAAAGAGACCAAGTGGATCTATTTAAATAGTCGCTAATGTAGAAGTTCAATCCATGATTTAGTTTACTACTCATTTTTTATGTTGTCAAATCGATGAACCATGGCAGTACGATTTTGAATCCCCATGTGTATTCTACTGTTCTATGCTTTGTACTCTTGAAACATCTCATAGACCGAGAATTGCAAGCATTTGACATTTTTGTCTGTAGTTTTCATTTATGCATTCATCTTTGGAATCTATATATAATCGCACTTTCTCTCATTTCGAAGTTCTTAAGCCGCAGTTCCCTTGATCTAAATTATAGTGCTACTATTTGAATGAATTTGAAGTGCCTTGGCAATGTTTTTCATCATATATCTTACTGTACTATTTTATATCACAATGGCTGCTTGGCTCTCCTAAAATCTTTGAAATTATTTGAATATGCAATAGATCGCATGTACAAGTATTCGTTTTATTTCTGACATTTTTGATGAAACGTTATTTTCGTCTGTGATTATACTTAAGAGCAATCATTCAAGTTCCTAGAACTTCGCCTGTCATTAAATAGTCATAGCCCATAAATCATTATCAAATTGCCTGAATCAATTTACACCCAACTTCTGTAGTATCACTTCTAGAAAAGAACCTTAAATTAAGAACACACACTGCACAATAGTACATGTAATATGATACTTCAATTATCTATTCTCGAGAACAGAGATCGTATGTGATTGTCGGACGAAATGTGCCGCCCATAGACGTCGGAAATAAAGCTAAGTCCATAGATCAATCAAGATAAGTATGATAAAGCTCTTCTGGTCCCTAACAGCGGCCTGCATGTTGCCTCAGACTTTGATACGTGTGATCCAGATATCGTTTGGTGATGGTGATTCGTAACCTTGGAGTTTGATGCAATATAAAATAAACGTTTATATCCGTCAATAATGAAATCGTGTACTTCATGCAGAAGACAATTCAGGAAGATCCGTGTATATCATGTAAATATTTGTCGCTATCAATCGGTTATGATGTACCGTAATAAGGAACGGCAAGCGCTGTGATGCCCGCTTTGATGTATGATACATACCATTCTCATTCTATACTTAGCTCTTTATTGTCTACATTGTATGCCTTGACATCACCCCTCTTCGCCTGTCGGCTGAGGTTATAGTCCGACCTTAGATGCAGGAGATGCAGCGTTGTGATGCTTTGACACGAATGCCATTCCTGATGCCTTCTAATGATTCTTCCGGGGCTCGACCTCTAAACCAAAGGATCGGTAAACCAAGCTCTTAGCTACTGTGCCACGGAGTCCTCAGATCCGTCAGTCTGTAATTCGCTGCATTATTTGCTTGATCAGCAATTTAAGGTTGGGAAGTGACCGAATTGTCAACTTCGTAACTATCCAAGACACTCTTGTGTCAGTTGTAAAAGGCTGTTCAAAGTCATTGAGTGCAATAGGCAACATCTACTCCGTTTCATGCTTGGGAGCCAAATCAAACAGTGACCCACACTGCACTTCTTCTCCGGCCTCCAAAGACGGAGATAATGAAACCTAAGAAATATTTTATCAAATTTTGTTTACGTCAGCACCGTGTGTGACTTTGGTTTCACTAAAATTGCTGATTTGCAACATCTTCCGGATTTCGAAGCTGGTTGAAGAACTTGAGACTTTTGTTCTGTCATGCTTTCGAGTGTGCAGATCGAATTGCAGATGCAATACACTGGACAGATAAGCCCTGCTGGCATACGTGACAGCAACATGTGCACCTTTTGACTAACAGACTTGCACATCTGAATAACTTGTTGGTCTAATTTCACAATACTTTGGAGGTCACTACAAGGAAGTTTGTTAGAAGCTTTTCATTGATTTTGGAGGAATTTCTGTATGACGGATTCTTAAGAAAGGGGGACAACAAAACTAGAGGAGGCCATCGGTAAACACCTACCCTTCTTTGGGGATATGCAAAGCCACATCTATCGAACAGTGGATGTCAGGATACCACAGTTAGTCCTTTCTTTCCATAAATTGCACAGGCTCATCATAAGGAGAATTTCAGGAGAACACTTGTGATGCGAGATATCATAAAGGAAAGGAGAAAAATAAATGAAAAAATTGACGACATTGTCCATAATTCTTCATTTCCTGGTTGCAGGCTCTTTCTTTTGGTTCATCGCCGACCGTTCTTGCCTTTAACATCTCGATTTTCATATTATTTTATGATGAGCAATAAAGGGGTGACTACTCTGCCTAGATGCTTGGCGTCGACTATTAATGAGATCTTCCAATTTTGGGGACCTGCGGTTTGCAATTGATGAACAATTATACAATGATGTAGGCACACTGACAAATCTCTACCGCATTCATTGAGCTCTATATCCTCTCTCATGATCAATTCAATTCATTTGACGAGGCAGTGAATCGCACTTCTGCTATACGTTAATCTCTGTTAACATTTGACACAATGAATATAAATAAGCACATGTTAAAAAATATCAGAAGAGAGGAAATAAAATATGATAAACAGCTCTTCTACAAGAAAGGTAAAGTTATCCAAAAAATGTCGCGTCCTAATCATCAAACAACTCAAGCAGGAAATTAACGAAACCGCAACACAAGTCAGTTCTTACTTAAACATCAAGACATTCATCAAACATCAAGGAAAAACAAGTTATTCATCAAACATCAAGGTCAAACAAACCATTAATCTGACTTCAAGATCAAACAAGTTATTCATCAAACATCAAGGTCAAACAAACTATTAATCTGACTTCAAGATCAAACAAACCATTAATCTGACTTCAAGATCAAACAAGTTATTCATCAAACATCAAGGTCAAACAAATTGATCATCAAACATCAAGGTCAAACAAACCATTAATCTGACTTCAAGATCAAACAACTTATTCATCAAACATCAAGGTCAAACAAATTGATCATCAAACGTCCAGGTCAAACAAACCATTAATCTGACTTCAAGATCAAACAAATTGTCAAACAAATCTTCCAAGTACAATGTCAAACAAGATATTCATCAAACATCAAGGTCAAACAAGATATTCATCAAACATCAAGGTCAAACAAACCATTAATCTGACTTCAAGATCAAACAAGATATTCATCAAACTTCAAGGTCAAACAAACCATTAATCTGACTTCAAAATCAAACAAGTTATTCATAAAACATCAAGGTCAAACAAACCATTAATATGACTTCAAGATCAAACAAGTTATTCATCAACATCAAGGTCAAACAAACCATTAATCTGACTTGAAGATCAAACAAGATATTCATCAAACATCAAGGTCAAACAAACCATTAATCTGACTTCAACCATCAACAAATTTGGTCAAACAAAATCCGTCCAAGTACAAATGTCAAACAAGATATTCATCAAACCTCAAGGTCAATCAACAAGATATTCATCAAACATCAAGGTCAAACAAACCATTAATCTGACTTCAAAATCAAACAAGATATTCATCAAACATCAAGGTCAAACAAATTGGCAAACAAATCTTCCAAGTACAATGTCAAACAAGATATTCATCAAAAATCATGGTCAAACAAACCATTAATCTGACTTCAAGATCAAACAAGTTATTCATCAACATCAAGGTCAAACAAACCATTAATCTGACTTCAAGATCAAACAAGTTATTCACAAAACATCAAGGTCAAACAAACCATTAATCTGACTTCAAGATCAAACAAGGTATTCATCAACATCAACGTCAAACAAACCATTAATCTGACTTCAAGATCAAACAAGTTATTCATCAAACATAAAGTACAATGTCAAACAAGCTATTCATCAAACATCAAGATCAAATAAGATATTCATCAAACATCAAGGTCAAACAAACCATTAATCTGACTTCAAGATCAAACAACTTATTCATCAAAAATCAAGGTCAAACAAGTTGATCATCAAACGTCCAGGTCAAACAAACGATTAATCTGACTTCAAGATCAACCAGTTATTCATCAAACATCAAAGTCAAACAAACCATTAATCTGACTTCAAGATCAAACAAGATATTCATCAGACATCAAGGACAAACAAGTTATTCATCAAACATCAAGGTCAAACAAACCATTGATCTGACTTCAAAATCAAACAAGTTATTCATTAAACATCAAGGTCAAACAAACCATTAATCTGACTTCAAAATCAAACAAGATATTCATCAAACATCAATGTCAAACAAATTGTCAAACAAATCTTCCAATTACAATGTCAAACCAGCTATTCATTAAACATCAAGGGCAAACAAACCATTAATCTGACTTGAAGATCAAACAAGATATTCATCAAACATCAATCTCAAACAAACCATTAATCTGGCTTCAAGATCAAACAAGATATTCATCAAACATCAAGGTCAAACAAACCATTAATCTGACTTCAAGATCAAACAAATTGTCAAACAAATCTTCCAAGTACAATGTCAAACAAGATATTCATCAAACATCAAGGTCAAACAAGATATTCATCAAACATCAAGGTCAAACAAACCATTAATCTGACTTCAAGATCAAACAAGATATTCATCAAACATCAAGGTCAAACAAACCATTAATCTGACTTCAAAATCAAACAAGTTATTCATAAAACATCAAGGTCAAACAAACCATTAATATGACTTCAAGATCAAACAAGTTATTCATCAACATCAAGGTCAAACAAACCATTAATCTGACTTGAAGATCAAACAAGATATTCATCAAACATCAAGGTCAAACAAGATATTCATCAAACATCAAGGTCAAACAAACAATTAATCAGACTTCAAAATCAAACAAGATATTCATCAAACATCAATGTCAAACAAATTGGCAAACAAATCTTCCAAGTACAATGTCAAACAAGATATTAATCAAAAATCAAGGTCAAACAAACCATTAATCTGACTTCAAGATCAAACAACTTATTCATCAAAAATCAAGGTCAAACAAGTTGATCATCAAACGTCCAGGTCAAACAAACCATTAATCTGACTTCAAGATCAACCAGTTATTCATCAAACATCAAAGTCAAACAAACCATTAATCTGACTTCAAGATCAAACAAGATATTCATCAGACATCAAGGACAAACAAGTTATTCATCAAACATCAAGGTCAAACAAACCATTGATCTGACTTCAAAATCAAACAAGTTATTCATTAAACATCAAGGTCAAACAAACCATTAATCTGACTTCAAAATCAAACAAGATATTCATCAAACATCAATGTCAAACAAATTGTCAAACAAATCTTCCGATTACAATGTCAAACAAGCTATTCATTAAACATCAAGGGCAAACAAACCATTAATCTGACTTGAAGATCAAACAAGTTATTCATCAAACATCAATCTCAAACAAACCATTAATCTGGCTTCAAGATCAAACAAGATATTCATCAAACATCAAGGTCAAACAAGCTATTCATCAAACATCAAGCAAGATCAAACAAGTTATTCATCAAACATCAAGGTCAAACAAACCATTAATCTGACTTCAAGATCAAACAACTTATTCAACAAACATCAAGGTCAAACAAATTGTCAAACGAATCTTCCAAGTACATTTATACAATGTCAATCAAGATATTCATCAAACATCAAGGTCAAACAAACCATTAATCTGACTTCAAGATCAAACAAGTTATTCATCAAACATCAATGTCAAACAAATTTTCAAACAAATCTTCGAGTACAATGTCAAACAAGATATTCATCAAACATCAAGGTCAAACAAACCATTAATCTGACTTCAAGATCAAACAAGTCAGTCATCAAACATCAAGGTTAAACAAACCATTAATCTGGCTTCAAGATCAAACAAGATATTCATCAAACATCAAGGTCAAACAAACCATTAATCTGACTTCAAGATCAAACAAGTTATTCATCAAACATAAAGTACAATGTCAAACAAGCTATTCATCAAACATCAAGATCAAATAAGATATTCATCAAACATCAAGGTCAAACAAATTGTCAAACAAATCTTCCAAGTACATTTATACAATGTCAATCAAGATATTCTTCAAACATCAAGGTCAAACAAACCATTAATCTGACTTCAAGATCAAACAAACCATTAATCTGACTTCAAGATCAAACAAGTTATTCATCAAACATCAAGGTCAAACAAATTGATCATCAAACATCAAGGCCAAACAAACCATTAATCTGACTCCAAGATCAAACAACTTATTCATCAAACATCAAGGTCAAACAAGTTGATCATCTAACGTCCAGGTCAAACAAACCATTAATCTGACTCCAAGATCAAACAACTTATTCATCAAACATCAATCTAAAAACAAACCATTAATCTGACTTCAAGATCAACCAGTTATTCATCAAACATCAAGGTCAAACAAACCATTAATCTGACTTCAAGATCAAACAAGATATTCATCAGACATCAAGGTCAAACAAGTTATTCATCAAACATCAAGGTCAAACAAACCATTGATCTGACTTCAAAATCAAACAAGTTATTCATTAAACATCGAGGTCAAACAAACCATTAATCTGACTTCAAAATCAAACAAGATATTCATCAAACATCAATGTCAAACAAATTGTCAAACAAATCTTCCAATTACAATGTCAAACAAGCTATTCATTAAACATCAAGGGCAAACAAACCATTAATCTGACTTCAAGATCAAACAAGTTATTCATCAAACATCAATCTCAAACAAACAATTAATCTGGCTTCAAGATCAAACAAGTTATTCATCAACATCAAGGTCAAACAAACTATTAATCTTACTTCAGGATCAAACAAGATATTCATCAAACATCAAGGTCAAACAAGTTATTCATCAAACATCAAGCAAGATCAAACAAGCTATTCATTAAACATCAAGGTCAAACAAACCATTAATCTGACTTGAAGATCAAACAAGATATTCATCAAACATCAAGGTCAAACAAGATATTCATCAAACATCAAGGTCGAACAAACCATTAATCTGACTTCAAAATCAAACAAGATATTCATCAAACATCAATGTCAAACAAATTGGCAAACAAATCTTCCAAGTACAATGTCAAACAAGATATTAATCAAAAATCAAGGTCAAACAAACCATTAATCTGACTTCAAGATCAAACAACTTATTCATCAAAAATCAAGGTCAAACAAGTTGATCATCAAACGTCCAGGTCAAACAAACCATTAATCTGACTTCAAGATCAACCAGTTATTCATCAAACATCAAAGTCAAACAAACCATTAATCTGACTTCAAGATCAAACAAGATATTCATCAGACATCAAGGACAAACAAGTTATTCATCAAACATCAAGGTCAAACAAACCATTGATCTGACTTCAAAATCAAACAAGTTATTCATAAAACATCAATCTAAAAACAAACCATTAATATGACTTCAAGATCAAACAAGTTATTCATCAACATCAAGGTCAAACAAACCATTAATCTGACTTGAAGATCAAACAAGATATTCATCAAACATCAAGGTCAAACAAGATATTCATCAAACATCAAGGTCAAACAAACCATTAATCTGACTTCAAAATCAAACAAGATATTCATCAAACATCAAGGTCAAACAAATTGGCAAACAAATCTTCCAAGTACAATGTCAAACAAGATATTCATCAAAAATCATGGTCAAACAAACCATTAATCTGACTTCAAGATCAAACAAGTTATTCATCAACATCAAGGTCAAACAAACCATTAATCTGACTTCAAGATCAAACAAGTTATTCACAAAACATCAAGGTCAAACAAACCATTAATCTGACTTCAAGATCAAACAAGGTATTCATCAACATCAACGTCAAACAAACCATTAATCTGACTTCAAGATCAAACAAGTTATTCATCAAACATAAAGTACAATGTCAAACAAGCTATTCATCAAACATCAAGATCAAATAAGATATTCATCAAACATCAAGGTCAAACAAACCATTAATCTGACTTCAAGATCAAACAACTTATTCATCAAAAATCAAGGTCAAACAAGTTGATCATCAAACGTCCAGGTCAAACAAACGATTAATCTGACTTCAAGATCAACCAGTTATTCATCAAAAATCAAAGTCAAACAAACCATTAATCTGACTTCAAGATCAAACAAGATATTCATCAGACATCAAGGACAAACAAGTTATTCATCAAACATCAAGGTCAAACAAACCATTGATCTGACTTCAAAATCAAACAAGTTATTCATTAAACAATAAGGTCAAACAAACCATTAATCTGACTTCAAAATCAAACAAGATATTCATCAAACATCAATGTCAAACAAATTGTCAAACAAATCTTCCAATTACAATGTCAAACCAGCTATTCATTAAACATCAAGGGCAAACAAACCATTAATCTGACTTGAAGATCAAACAAGATATTCATCAAACATCAATCTCAAACAAACCATTAATCTGGCTTCAAGATCAAACAAGATATTCATCAAACATCAAGGTCAAACAAACCATTAATCTGACTTCAAGATCAAACAAATTGTCAAACAAATTTTCCAAGTACAATGTCAAACAAGATATTCATCAAACATCAAGGTCAAACAAACCATTAATCTGACTTCAAGATCAAACAAGATATTCATCAAACATCAAGGTCAAACAAACCATTAATCTGACTTCAAAATCAAACAAGTTATTCATAAAACATCAAGGTCAAACAAACCATTAATATGACTTCAAGATCAAACAAGTTATTCATCAACATCAAGGTCAAACAAACCATTAATCTGACTTGAAGATCAAACAAGATATTCATCAAACATCAAGGTCAAACAAGATATTCATCAAACATCAAGGTCAAACAAACCATTAATCTGACTTCAAAATCAAACAAGATATTCATCAAACATCAATGTCAAACAAATTGGCAAACAAATCTTCCAAGTACAATGTCAAACAAGATATCAATCAAAAATCAAGGTCAAACAAACCATTAATCTGACTTCAAGATCAAACAACTTATTCATCAAAAATCAAGGTCAAACAAGTTGATCATCAAACGTCCAGGTCAAACAAACCATTAATCTGACTTCAAGATCAACCAGTTATTCATCAAACATCAAAGTCAAACAAACCATTAATCTGACTTCAAGATCAAACAAGATATTCATCAGACATCAAGGACAAACAAGTTATTCATCAAACATCAAGGTCAAACAAACCATTGATCTGACTTCAAAATCAAACAAGTTATTCATTAAACATCAAGGTCAAACAAACCATTAATCTGACTTCAAAATCAAACAAGATATTCATCAAACATCAATGTCAAACAAATTGTCAAACAAATCTTCCAATTACAATGTCAAACAAGCTATTCATTAAACATCAAGGGCAAACAAACCATTTATCTGACTTGAAGATCAAACAAGATTCATCAAACATCAAGTCAAACAAGATATTCATCAAACATCAAGGTCGAACAAACCATTAATCTGACTTCAAAATCAAACAAGATATTCATCAAACATCAATGTCAAACAAATTGGCAAACAAATCTTCCAAGTACAATGTCAAACAAGATATTAATCAAAAATCAAGGTCAAACAAACCATGAATCTGACTTCAAGATCAAACAACTTATTCATCAAAAATCAAGGTCAAACAAGTTGATCATCAAACGTCCAGGTCAAACAAACGATTAATCTGACTTCAAGATCACCAGTTATTCATCAAAAATCAAAGTCAAACAAACCATTAATCTGACTTCAAGATCAAACAAGATATTCATCAGACATCAAGGACAAACAAGTTATTCATCAAACATCAAGGTCAAACAAACCATTGATCTGACTTCAAAATCAAACAAGTTATTCATTAAACATCAAGGTCAAACAAACCATTAATCTGACTTCAAAATCAAACAAGATATTCATCAAACATCAATGTCAAACAAATTGTCAAACAAATCTTCCGATTACAATGTCAAACAAGCTATTCATTAAACATCAAGGTCAAACAAACCATTGATCTGACTTCAAAATCAAACAAGTTATTCATTAAACAATAAGGTCAAACAAACCATTAATCTGACTTCAAAATCAAACAAGATATTCATCAAACATCAATGTCAAA
This sequence comes from Prostheceraeus crozeri, assembly GCA_907163375.1. NCBI lineage: Eukaryota > Metazoa > Platyhelminthes > Polycladida > Euryleptidae > Prostheceraeus > Prostheceraeus crozeri. The sequence continues at coordinate 55,341 of CAJQUW010002967.1, read as the reverse complement.
CAAATTGTCAAACAAATCTTCCAATTACAATGTCAAACAAGCTATTCATTAAACATCAAGGGCAAACAAACCATTTATCTGACTTGAAGATCAAACAAGTTATTCATCAAACATCAATCTCAAACAAACCATTAATCTGGCTTCAAGATCAAACAAGATATTCATCAAACATCAAGGTCAAACAAACCATTAATCTGACTTCAAGATCAAACAAATTGTCAAACAAATTTTCCAAGTACAATGTCAAACAAGATATTCATCAAACATCAAGGTCAAACAAACCATTAATCTGACTTCAAGATCAAACAAGATATTCATCAAACATCAAGGTCAAACAAACCATTAATCTGACTTCAAAATCAAACAAGTTATTCATAAAACATCAAGGTCAAACAAACCATTAATATGACTTCAAGATCAAACAAGTTATTCATCAACATCAAGGTCAAACAAACCATTAATCTGACTTGAAGATCAAACAAGATATTCATCAAACATCAAGGTCAAACAAGATATTCATCAAACATCAAGGTCAAACAAGCCATTAATCTGACTTCAAAATCAAACAAGATATTCATCAAACATCAATGTCAAACAAATTGGCAAACAAATCTTCCAAGTACAATGTCAAACAAGATATTAATCTAAAATCAAGGTCAAACAAACCATTAATCTGACTTCAAGATCAAACAACTTATTCATCAAAAATCAAGGTCAAACAAGTTGATCATCAAACGTCCAGGTCAAACAAACCATTAATCTGACTTCAAGATCAACCAGTTATTCATCAAACATCAAAGTCAAACAAACCATTAATCTGACTTCAAGATCAAACAAGATATTCATCAGACATCAAGGACAAACAAGTTATTCATCAAACATCAAGGTCAAACAAACCATTGATCTGACTTCAAAATCAAACAAGTTATTCATTAAACATCAAGGTCAAACAAACCATTAATCTGACTTCAAAATCAAACAAGATATTCATCAAACATCAATGTCAAACAAATTGTCAAACAAATCTTCCAATTACAATGTCAAACAAGCTATTCATTAAACATCAAGGTCAAACAAACCATTAATCTGACTTGAAGATCAAACAAGATATTCATCAAACATCAAGGTCAAACAAGATATTCATCAAACATCAAGGTCGAACAAACCATTAATCTGACTTCAAAATCAAACAAGATATTCATCAAACATCAATGTCAAACAAATTGGCAAACAAATCTTCCAAGTACAATGTCAAACAAGATATTAATCAAAAATCAAGGTCAAACAAACCATTAATCTGACTTCAAGATCAAACAACTTATTCATCAAAAATCAAGGTCAAACAAGTTGATCATCAAACGTCCAGGTCAAACAAACCATTAATCTGACTTCAAGATCAACCAGTTATTCATCAAACATCAAAGTCAAACAAACCATTAATCTGACTTCAAGATCAAACAAGATATTCATCAGACATCAAGGACAAACAAGTTATTCATCAAACATCAAGGTCAAACAAACCATTGATCTGACTTCAAAATCAAACAAGTTATTCATTAAACATCAAGGTCAAACAAACCATTAATCTGACTTCAAAATCAAACAAGATATTCATCAAACATCAATGTCAAACAAATTGTCAAACAAATCTTCCGATTACAATGTCAAACAAGCTATTCATTAAACATCAAGGGCAAACAAACCATTAATCTGACTTGAAGATCAAACAAGTTATTCATCAAACATCAATCTCAAACAAACCATTAATCTGGCTTCAAGATCAAACAAGATATTCATCAAACATCAAGGTCAAACAAGCTATTCATCAAACATCAAGCAAGATCAAACAAGTTATTCATCAAACATCAAGGTCAAACAAACCATTAATCTGACTTCAAGATCAAACAACTTATTCAACAAACATCAAGGTCAAACAAATTGTCAAACGAATCTTCCAAGTACATTTATACAATGTCAATCAAGATATTCATCAAACATCAAGGTCAAACAAACCATTAATCTGACTTCAAGATCAAACAAGTTATTCATCAAACATCAATGTCAAACAAATTGTCAAACAAATCTTCCGAGTACAATGTCAAACAAGATATTCATCAAACATCAAGGTCAAACAAACCATTAATCTGACTTCAAGATCAAACAAGTCAGTCATCAAACATCAAGGTTAAACAAACCATTAATCTGGCTTCAAGATCAAACAAGATATTCATCAAACATCAAGGTCAAACAAACCATTAATCTGACTTCAAGATCAAACAAGTTATTCATCAAACATAAAGTACAATGTCAAACAAGCTATTCATCAAACATCAAGATCAAATAAGATATTCATCAAACATCAAGGTCAAACAAATTGTCAAACAAATCTTCCAAGTACATTTATACAATGTCAATCAAGATATTCTTCAAACATCAAGGTCAAACAAACCATTAATCTGACTTCAAGATCAAACAAACCATTAATCTGACTTCAAGATCAAACAAGTTATTCATCAAACATCAAGGTCAAACAAATTGATCATCAAACATCAAGGCCAAACAAACCATTAATCTGACTCCAAGATCAAACAACTTATTCATTAAACATCAAGGTCAAACAAGTTGATCATCTAACGTCCAGGTCAAACAAACCATTAATCTGACTTCAAAATCAAACAAGTTATTCATAAAACATCAATCTAAAAACAAACCATTAATCTGACTTCAAGATCAACCAGTTATTCATCAAACATCAAGGTCAAACAAACCATTAATCTGACTTCAAGATCAAACAAGATATTCATCAGACATCAAGGTCAAACAAGTTATTCATCAAACATCAAGGTCAAACAAACCATTGATCTGACTTCAAAATCAAACAAGTTATTCATTAAACATCGAGGTCAAACAAACCATTAATCTGACTTCAAAATCAAACAAGATATTCATCAAACATCAATGTCAAACAAATTGTCAAACAAATCTTCCAATTACAATGTCAAACAAGCTATTCATTAAACATCAAGGGCAAACAAACCATTAATCTGACTTCAAGATCAAACAAGTTATTCATCAAACATCAATCTCAAACAAACCATTAATCTGGCTTCAAGATCAAACAAGTTATTCATCAACATCAAGGTCAAACAAACTATTAATCTTACTTCAGGATCAAACAAGATATTCATCAAACATCAAGGTCAAACAAGTTATTCATCAAACATCAAGCAAGATCAAACAAGCTATTCATTAAACATCAAGGTCAAACAAACCATTAATCTGACTTGAAGATCAAACAAGATATTCATCAAACATCAAGGTCAAACAAGATATTCATCAAACATCAAGGTCGAACAAACCATTAATCTGACTTCAAAATCAAACAAGATATTCATCAAACATCAATGTCAAACAAATTGGCAAACAAATCTTCCAAGTACAATGTCAAACAAGATATCAATCAAAAATCAAGGTCAAACAAACCATTAATCTGACTTCAAGATCAAACAACTTATTCATCAAAAATCAAGGTCAAACAAGTTGATCATCAAACGTCCAGGTCAAACAAACCATTAATCTGACTTCAAGATCAACCAGTTATTCATCAAACATCAAAGTCAAACAAACCATTAATCTGACTTCAAGATCAAACAAGATATTCATCAGACATCAAGGACAAACAAGTTATTCATCAAACATCAAGGTCAAACAAACCATTGATCTGACTTCAAAATCAAACAAGTTATTCATTAAACATCAAGGTCAAACAAACCATTAATCTGACTTCAAAATCAAACAAGATATTCATCAAACATCAATGTCAAACAAATTGTCAAACAAATCTTCCGATTACAATGTCAAACAAGCTATTCATTAAACATCAAGGGCAAACAAACCATTAATCTGACTTGAAGATCAAACAAGTTATTCATCAAACATCAATCTCAAACAAACCATTAATCTGGCTTCAAGATCAAACAAGATATTCATCAAACATCAAGGTCAAACAAGCTATTCATCAAACATCAAGCAAGATCAAACAAGTTATTCATCAAACATCAAGGTCAAACAAACCATTAATCTGACTTCAAGATCAACCAGTTATTCATCAAACATCAAAGTCAAACAAACCATTAATCTGACTTCAAGATCAAACAAGATATTCATCAGACATCAAGGACAAACAAGTTATTCATCAAACATCAAGGTCAAACAAACCATTGATCTGACTTCAAGATCAAACAAGTTATTCATTAAACATCAAGGTCAAACAAACCATTAATCTGACTTCAAAATCAAACAAGATATTCATCAAACATCAATGTCAAACAAATTGTCAAACAAATCTTCCAATTACAATGTCAAACAAGCTATTCATTAAACATCAAGGTCAAACAAACCATTAATCTGACTTGAAGATCAAACAAGATATTCATCAAACATCAAGGTCAAACAAGATATTCATCAAACATCAAGGTCAAACAAACCATTAATCTGACTTCAAAATCAAACAAGATATTCATCAAACATCAATGTCAAACAAATTGGCAAACAAATCTTCCAAGTACAATGTCAAACAAGATATTAATCAAAAATCAAGGTCAAACAAACCATTAATCTGACTTCAAGATCAAACAACTTATTCATCAAAAATCAAGGTCAAACAAGTTGATCATCAAACGTCCAGGTCAAACAAACCATTAATCTGACTTCAAGATCAACCAGTTATTCATCAAACATCAAAGTCAAACAAACCATTAATCTGACTTCAAGATCAAACAAGATATTCATCAGACATCAAGGACAAACAAGTTATTCATCAAACATCAAGGTCAAACAAACCATTGATCTGACTTCAAAATCAAACAAGTTATTCATTAAACATCAAGGTCAAACAAACCATTAATCTGACTTCAAAATCAAACAAGATATTCATCAAACATCAATGTCAAACAAATTGTCAAACAAATCTTCCGATTACAATGTCAAACAAGCTATTCATTAAACATCAAGGGCAAACAAACCATTAATCTGACTTGAAGATCAAACAAGTTATTCATCAAACATCAATCTCAAACAAACCATTAATCTGGCTTCAAGATCAAACAAGATATTCATCAAACATCAAGGTCAAACAAGCTATTCATCAAACATCAAGCAAGATCAAACAAGTTATTCATCAAACATCAAGGTCAAACAAACCATTAATCTGACTTCAAGATCAAACAACTTATTCAACAAACATCAAGGTCAAACAAATTGTCAAACGAATCTTCCAAGTACATTTATACAATGTCAATCAAGATATTCATCAAACATCAAGGTCAAACAAACCATTAATCTGACTTCAAGATCAAACAAGTTATTCATCAAACATCAATGTCAAACAAATTGTCAAACAAATCTTCCGAGTACAATGTCAAACAAGATATTCATCAAACATCAAGGTCAAACAAACCATTAATCTGACTTCAAGATCAAACAAGATATTCATCAAACATCAAGGTTAAACAAACCATTAATCTGGCTTCAAGATCAAACAAGATATTCATCAAACATCAAGGTCAAACAAACCATTAATCTGACTTCAAGATCAAACAAGTTATTCATCAAACATAAAGTACAATGTCAAACAAGCTATTCATCAAACATCAAGATCAAATAAGATATTCATCAAACATCAAGGTCAAACAAATTGTCAAACAAATCTTCCAAGTACATTTATACAATGTCAATCAAGATATTCTTCAAACATCAAGGTCAAACAAACCATTAATCTGACTTCAAGATCAAACAAACCATTAATCTGACTTCAAGATCAAACAAGTTATTCATCAAACATCAAGGTCAAACAAATTGATCATCAAACATCAAGGCCAAACAAACCATTAATCTGACTCCAAGATCAAACAACTTATTCATCGAACATCAAGGTCAAACAAGTTGATCATCAAACGTCCAGGTCAAACAAACCATTAATCTGACTTCAAAATCAAACAAGTTATTCATAAAACATCAATCTAAAAACAAACCATTAATCTGACTTCAAGATCAACCAGTTATTCATCAAACATCAAGGTCAAACAAACCATTAATCTGACTTCAAGATCAAACAAGATATTCATCAGAGATCAAGGTCAAACAAGTTATTCATCAAACATCAAGGTCAAACAAACCATTGATCTGACTTCAAAATCAAACAAGTTATTCATTAAACATCGAGGTCAAACAAACCATTAATCTGACTTCAAAATCAAACAAGATATTCATCAAACATCAATGTCAAACAAATTGTCAAACAAATCTTCCAATTACAATGTCAAACAAGCTATTCATTAAACATCAAGGGCAAACAAACCATTAATCTGACTTCAAGATCAAACAAGTTATTCATCAAACATCAATCTCAAACAAACCATTAATCTGGCTTCAAGATCAAACAAGTTATTCATCAACATCAAGGTCAAACAAACTATTAATCTTACTTCAGGATCAAACAAGATATTCATCAAACATCAAGGTCAAACAAGTTATTCATCAAACATCAAGCAAGATCAAACAAGCTATTCATTAAACATCAAGGTCAAACAAACCATTAATCTGACTTGAAGATCAAACAAGATATTCATCAAACATCAAGGTCAAACAAGATATTCATCAAACATCAAGGTCGAACAAACCATTAATCTGACTTCAAAATCAAACAAGATATTCATCAAACATCAATGTCAAACAAATTGGCAAACAAATCTTCCAAGTACAATGTCAAACAAGATATTAATCAAAAATCAAGGTCAAACAAACCATTAATCTGACTTCAAGATCAAACAACTTATTCATCAAAAATCAAGGTCAAACAAGTTGATCATCAAACGTCCAGGTCAAACAAACCATTAATCTGACTTCAAGATCAACAGTTATTCATCAAACATCAAAGTCAAACAAACCATTAATCTGACTTCAAGATCAAACAAGATATTCATCAGACATCAAGGACAAACAAGTTATTCATCAAACATCAAGGTCAAACAAACCGTTGATCTGACTTCAAAATCAAACAAGTTATTCATTAAACATCAAGGTCAAACAAACCATTAATCTGACTTCAAAATCAAACAAGATATTCATCAAACATCAATGTCAAACAAATTGTCAAACAAATCTTCCGATTACAATGTCAAACAAGCTATTCATTAAACATCAAGGGCAAACAAACCATTAATCTGACTTGAAGATCAAACAAGTTATTCATCAAACATCAATCTCAAACAAACCATTAATCTGGCTTCAAGATCAAACAAGATATTCATCAAACATCAAGGTCAAACAAGCTATTCATCAAACATCAAGCAAGATCAAACAAGTTATTCATCAAACATCAAGGTCAAACAAACCATTAATCTGACTTCAAGATCAAACAACTTATTCAACAAACATCAAGGTCAAACAAATTGTCAAACGAATCTTCCAAGTACATTTATACAATGTCAATCAAGATATTCATCAAACATCAAGGTCAAACAAACCATTAATCTGACTTCAAGATCAAACAAGTTATTCATCAAACATCAATGTCAAACAAATTGTCAAACAAATCTTCCGAGTACAATGTCAAACAAGATATTCATCAAACATCAAGGTCAAACAAACCATTAATCTGACTTCAAGATCAAACAAGTCAGTCATCAAACATCAAGGTTAAACAAACCATTAATCTGACTTCAAGATCAAACAAGTTATTCATCAAACATCAATCTCAAACAAACCATTAATCTGGCTTCAAGATCAAACATGTTATTCATCAACATCAAGGTCAAACAAACTATTAATCTTACTTCAGGATCAAACAAGATATTCATCAAACATCAAGGTCAAACAAGTTATTCATCAAACATCAAGCAAGATCAAACAAGTTATTTATCAAACATCAAGGTCAAACAAACCATTAATCTGACTTCAAGATCAAACAACTTATTCATCAAACATCAAGGTCAAACAAATTGTCAAACGAATCTTCCAAGTACAATGTCAAACAAGATATTCATCAACATCAAGGTTAAACAAACCATTAATCTGGCTTCAAGATCAAACAAGATATTCATCAAACATCAAGGTCAAACAAGTTATTCATCAAACATCAAGCAAGATCAAACATCAAAGTCAAATAAATGTCAAACAAATCTTCCAAGTACAATGTCAAACAAGATGTCCATTAACCCTCAGAGACCTGATGGGGGTCCAGTGGACCCCGGAGCCACATTTTTCTATTTTATTTTTTACGCTGACGATATATCAACCACTCAAGCCCATACAAAATCATCATTTCTGACAGTGAATCTGCATGTGTTATTTCATTTCAATTGAATCAGTAGAAGTATGCCAGATAGGCCAAGGGGGTTAACTGGACCCCCCTCAGGTCTCGGAGGGTGTAGAAATTCCATCACAAAATTTTTGTAATTAGATGAAAAAAGATTTCGAACATGTCCGCGATGGTGTATAAAGAGTGAAAGTCATTTATTTATTGTTTGCATCATGCTCGTAGATGTGCAATGTGTTGGAAGATCGCAAAATGTGAATATTTTGCTTTCGCACATGATCTCGCGTGACTTGTTGTCCTATATGAACAACTCGACATAAATCGATGTCCAAAATAAAAGCTATCATTATATTCATAGTTGAGCACCAAAAACAGATTGATGACAAACTTTTCACAGCAGTAATGATAACATTGTTTTTAGCTGTTTCACAGCTGTTTTTGGTTCTAGAAGTACAGCAATTTTGACTCATTTTAGATCTATTTCTGATAGCTTTGGATAAATGTGAAGGAATGTACAAATGGAAAAGATTAGCTGCATGAATTAAATCAATTTCATCAAAATCAACTATCTGAGGCTTTATGGTGACACAAAATATCGTAAAGCCGCCTCCTAGTACAAATGATGCTGTAATAAATGTGGTTCACTTAAAAAACACCATATTTTGGCACGTGTTTACTGAGAAGCCTAAAAGTCACTCAAGGGATTCGTTATACCGACCTGCTACACGCAAACATCATTGTTATACTAAAAATCAACTTTCCTAATGTTTTGATATCGATTCAAGCAGGTAAACTAAGAATATGTTAAAGGGGTCCACTGGACCCACCTCAGGTCTCCGAGGGTTAATCTGACTTCAAGATCAAACAAGTTATTCATAAAACATCAAGGTCAGACAAGTTATTCATCGAACATCAAGGTCAAACAAACCATTAATCTGACTTCAAGATCAAACAAGTTATTCATCAAACATCAAGGTCAAACAAATTGTCAAACAAATCTTCCAAGTACATTGCAAAACAAGATATTCATCAAACATCAATGTCAAACAAATTGTCAAACAAATCTTCCAAGTACAATGTCAAACAAGTTATTCATCAAACATCAAGGTCAAACAAACCATTAATCTGACTTCAAGATCAAACAAGTTATTCATCAAACATCAAGGTCAAACAAACCATTAATCTGACTTCAAGATCAAACAAGTTATTCATCAAACATCAATGTCAAACAAACTATTAATCTGACTCCAAGATCAAACAACTTATTCATCAAACATCAAGGTCAAACAAATTGATCATCAAACGTCCAGGTCAAACAAACCATTAATCTGACTTCAAGATCAAACAAGTTATTCATCAAACATCAAGGTCAAACAAATTGTCAAACAAATCTTCCAAGTACATTGCAAAACAAGTTATTCATCAAACATCAATGTCAAACAAATTGTCAAACAAATCTTCCAAGTACAATGTCAAACAAGTTATTCATCAAACATCAAGGTCAAACAAACCATTAATCTGACTTCAAGATCAAACAAGTTATTCATCAACATCAACGTCAAACAAACTATTAATCTGACTTCAAAATCAAACAAGATATTCATCAAACATCAAGGTCAAACAAATTGATCATCAAACGTCCAGGTCAAACAAACCATTAATCTGACATCAAAATCAAACATGTTATTCATCAAACATCAAGGTCAAACAAACTATTAATCTGACTTTAAGATCAAACAAACCATTAATCTGACTTCAGGATCAAACAAGTTATTCATCAAACATCAAGGTCAAACAAGATATTCATCAAAGATCAATGTCAAACAACTTATTCATCAAACATCAATGTCAAACAAATTGTCAAACAAATCTTCCAAGTACAATGTCAAACAAGATATTCATCAAACATCAAGGGCAAACAACTTATTCATCAAACATCAAGGGCAAACAAACCATTAATCTGACTTCAGGATCAAACAAGTTATTCATCAAACATCAATGTCAAACAAATTGTCAAACAAATTGTCAAACAAATCTTCCAAGTACAATGTCAAACAAGATATTCATCAAACATCAAGATCAAACAAACCATTAATCTGACTTCAAGATCAAACAAGTTATTCATCAAACATCAATGTCAAACAAGTTATTCATCAAACATCAAGGTCAACCAAACCATTAATCTGACTTCAAGATCAAACAAGTTATTCATCAAACATCAATGTCAAACAAGTTATTCATCAAACATCAAGGTCAAACAAACCATTAATCTGACTTCAAGATCAAACAAGATATTCATCAAACATCAATGTCAAACAAATTGTCAAACAAATCTTCCAAGTACAATGTCAAACAAGATATTCATCAAGCATTAAGGTCAAATAAACCATTAATCTGACTTCAAGATCAAACAAGTTATTCATCAAACATCAAGGTCAAACAAGTTATTCATCAAACATCAAGGTCAAACAAATTGATCATCAAACGTCCAGGTCAAACAAACCATTAATCTGACTTCAAGATCAAACAAGTTATTCATCAAACATCAAGGTCAAACAAATTGTCAAACAAATTTTCCAAGTACAATGTCAAACAAGATATTCATCAAACATCAAGGTCAAACAAACCATTAATCTGACTTCAAGATCAAACAAGATATTCATCAAACATCAAGGTCAAACAAGTTATTCATTGAACATGAAAAATAGAAGTACGTTTTCTTCAAGTATCAGAATCTAGCATCTTATTACTCATGAAAGGTATACATCAAAGATCAAAGTCAAATTTCTTAATCATTAAGCATTGGCGTCCAATAGGTTGTTCATAACGGCTCATTGTTATACAGGGTGTGATGCAGTCATTAAAGCAGGTTATTTATAAGAGATCAAGGTTATACAGGTCATTCTGCACAATTAACAAGTTCAATCAGGTTATATATCATGGATCATGGTTATACAGGTTATATCAAATGTCTGGGTTAAAGGTGTTGTTAAAATAGCAAATTCAGATATTCAACTTACATGGAAAGAAGAATTATCTCCCGTGTGAAGAAATGGATGACATGAGTATCAAAATATAAACAAAGCATCATAAATTTCAATCAGAAAAAAGGGAAACAGCTCACCTGTAACAACTTCAAGAGCAGGAAAATTATTGAACAAATTGGCTACGAAAGCCAAATTCAGCTTGTCTCTATTGGATCCCTTTTCATTTGCAAGTGCAATGTCTTCGGGCAGAACAAAGAGATCGGCTTCGAGAACTTTGGCATTTTCTAGTACACAAGTGGCTCGCTTCATATTGTCACTGGATGCAATGACCGAATTGACAGGCATCAATTCTACTTGTCTATCCATTGGAGTAATTTGTTGAATAAGATTGGCATAGACTTCGGAGTCCATGATGTCTTCTCGGAAGTTTGTGATCTCACGGTTCAACCCAGCCTTCGCCAAATGATAATTCACCCATCGCAGGAGCAGTTCCTCAGGAGTTAGCGATCGAAGGTCATCCAGAGTCTCTCCTTCTCGTAGCAAGGCAACTAGCTCGGCGTGATGGGCAAGATTGACACCACTTAAAAGGCCAATTCGGATGACTTGCCACATGAGGCCAAGAACGAGATGTCGTGTTCCACTAGCGATGTCTTGAGGGCCGATATTAACCACACAGCAACCAATAGCTTCGGCGGAGTTGACGGCCAGAACCAAGTTCTCATTGCGTTTGAAGACACTTTTCAAGGTGTTCCCACGATTGAGAGTACGCAGATCGATTGTATCCGGAACAGAGCTGCAGAAATGAGTTTCGTTTGAGCTCATGAAAAATTACACAGCTGAATGAACCCTAACTTGCTACTATAAATAGCATTTAAAATATTGATTTCCAATTGAATTTCATGAGTATATATTCGACATTAAAAGTGTATGACATTGAAAAGCGAGCTACTTTGAACAGTTAACAGAATATTGGGGGCATAGAGTAGGGATATATAGGTAGAGTGTCGACCAGGGATGCGGAGTCCTATCATTTTGATAGGACTCCGACTCCGGGTGGCCAACATATAAAGCCTAGTTTTTTGAAAAATTAACTGGCAACCTACATCATATATCATTATAGGGTTACCTGCCATATTTGTTGCTGCATCAATCATCAATCATTTTCGATGAAAGTCACATGTCGCTTTAAGTTGGATGCATACGACTCGGATTCTCCCATCTTCTTGATGTGTGCCCTACACGGTTTTTCTCCAGTCTCTACCAGGCAGGAAAATCCCTCATCCTTCTCCAAAAAATGTGAGTACACTTTCGATTTTAATATGCGCTTTAGAGGACCCATCACACACGATTAACGTGAGGGTAAGAGGATAATATTCTCAAACAAACTAGCATTTCATTTTTATACAGGATGGCCGCTAACAGGAGGTTTTTCATACTTCAGTTGATGCTAAAAACAGCTTTCGTCTCTCCTTGAAATTTATTGACCAGATTAAAATAGTTAATCAAAAGATCTTTTAATTAACTATTTTAATCTGGTCAATAAATTTCAAGGAGAGACGAAAGCTGTTTTTAGCATCAACTGAAGTATTTCAGTTGTGTCTTTGATGTGACCTTTGGCACGCAGGTGTGATCGAGGTTAAGAAGGCTTGTCTTCTCTACTGAATCACCAAGTGGAAACACAATCCCTTTTCACTATCACGGGTCATTCCCTCAACTATTTCAAGCTTTGCATACGCTGCTGTCTCTGTACTTTTGTTTGACGGAGAAAGTTGATATCAAGACAGTGACAGCTATATGTACGAAAATAAATAATTTGCTTGTATTATATTTCTGGTCTAGTTATAGGCCGGAGACCGGAGTCCTATCATTTGATAGGACTCTGACTCCGACTCCAGCAAAAGTGATAGGACTCCGGGACTCCGACTCCGCATCCCTGGTGTCGACTCAAAAAAGTATCTATCTGTATACAGTGAAAATTTTTACACGAAAAGATTCAGTTATTTGCGGAGATTACGTTCCCGTGGTCCAAAAAATTATTTGAGCACTTTTTAAAAAAAGTCAAAATTTTCCCAATTTATATACTACCGAGATGACTCTCCTATATAAGTAGTATGAAACAAATTGGATATCACAAGGCATAAATATTTTATAATAAGCATCCCAACTAAGCGGAAATCAAGCTAATTATCAAGGCAGTTTCATGAATTGTATTACAATGAAAGTCTTCATGAAAATGTCGCGATATTATACGTGCTTTCTTGGCTGAAATTTCAAGTTATTTATTCAATTTTCATCGTAATGAATTTATGATTCACTAAATTCATGTTTCACTTATTGAATCTGAATGGTGATGTGGACCCATTCACATCCTACAAAACTAATTGAAATCATTGTCTTTGATTCTGTTATTTTGTTCTACCTGTGGCAGGTTAATGAAATGATCACGCTTAAGAAGATTCTCTTGAGATTCACCATGAAAGCAATAGCAGGTCATCGAGTTGCCAAATTAACAAACATTGCCTCTCCAAGGTTGTCATGAAACGGACAATCTGTAGAATAATATCATTTTTTCTGCTTTATGCCATCAGTCAATTCCATTGTTATTTCTTCAAAACTGCATAAATGTGCATATCTCACATTTTGAAACAATTCCGACTGTATCTCCCTTGAGTTCATTTAATAAAATCGAAAGTGCATACACATTGGGGATTTAATAAATGCGGAGTTACCACTCTACCTAATATACTTACTCTATGATTGGGGGTAAGTTTGATTACTGAATACAGCTCAAATTGTGATTTTCGAAAATACATAGAAATTATGTATCGTCTGCTACTATCTTTGTTGTACGGATATCGTATATCGTGAGGAAAAATTGTGGCTACTGATCACCCAACTGCATAAATGCAGCAAATTCATTGTGAGGCATTAGAATCTGGATATTTCTGACTTGGAATCCGGTTTGTGTTGTACAAAAAATGACAGTACTCCAAATGTAGCTGTTGTGAGGATCACAATTATTCAATTATTAAATTCACAAATATGAGTTAAAATGTTGCTTATAACTGTAAATGTTGCATGCTCTCTGAATGGCATATAAGTAGTTTAAGTAGATTACGATGCTTAATTTTGAAAGAAGTTAGCCAAAATTCTTGTTTTTCAACAAGTTTTTAAGGCCAAATTTGTTCAAATTTCTATCAGATGTCCACATGGGCTAAATTTAATGAAATTATAATTGATTATTAGAATGGTAGTTATTATAATTGAGCATCAAAAATGTGTAGGTAGCTTCAGTCCCCTCCCCGGAAAATAAGGTTAAAACGCAGATGTTAGATATAGAGCTGATCATAGAAAACGGAGCACCTAAATTTCACTGAGATTCAATCGATTGTCATGTGTTCCAGTTGTGTCGCACATCAACGTGCCATTCATCATTCGAGAGCTTGCATTCTCAGCTTTACAATGAGATATGATAGACGTGCATCCGCTATTGTATTTGCTGAGCAGTGCTCAAAATATGAAAATCACTCAATTTACAAATCGAAATTTTTCAAAAAGAAAGCATCTGAGTATGATAATGAATCAGGCACGAGGAGAAAGAGCATTTTCTGAGCTCTCATTTAACATATTGGTCATCAAAATCGGTGAACTAATGAAAAATTAGTGATATCGTGAAGTTATCACAAAATCATGACCTTTTTGACTGTTTCCGCAAAAGTGCACAAACACCATGTAAGGTGAACGAAGGTTCAAAACAAAACATATTTTTCAGGTGCATATATACGGTTCCTAATCGGAGCTGAGGAACAGGGGAAACGAGCGGTTGTTCATGATGAACGTCATGATTCCACATTTTTGTACATTATGAAATCACAAAGGGCTATTTGAAAGTTGACAGTAATATGTAATTCTGACTAGACTTGATTGAACTGATTAAAACCTGGTATCCAGATTGATAAAGGGTAAGATAAAATGATGAAAAGCTTGCTAAAATGTTGAGAAGGGAAATAAATTTCACAAGCACTTACTTATTGATTAATTTGCACATGATCAGACCGTCTGTACATTTCTGATATAGATCTTCCGGATGGTCTGGTACGATTGGAAGGTGATGTTTCACATCATCGTCTTTAGCTAAAACACGATTGATCCAGCTGATGTATCCCTTCTTCTCTGATTCACTCACAGAATGTAGGGCTGTATGGGTCTCTTCTTTCTTATGAACCTGAAATAACAAAAGCGGGAGATGTGTTATTCCAAAGATCATTTTAATAGGACGCATGAAGCGAGAAGGATGACGTATTAGGTGGGACTCCGCTCCTTTCTCTGTAATTTGTTTAAAATTACCGATAAAAATAATATTTTAAGCATCGTTTCCGAAAACTGACTTTGTTGTTTCGATAATTTGCATGTAGATAGCATGCAACTTCAGCATATTAAATCGAAAGTTTATTGGAACTATCTTGATAATTCCGAGTCCGAAGAAGGACCATTTATAATTGGCCTCTCTATTATCAGTTAGCACACTGCTGGCATGCTCCAGTGACAGTTTCACTAGACAAGAAATCGAGTAATAGATCCATCAATTCAGATCCTTAATATTATTTTTCTCATAGTCGATAAACCTTAACCAATCAGTATTCCTTCCTAATCAGATGTCTGCATCAGAGCGAACTGAGAAAAGAATGAGAAAAAGACACACAAATCTCTCCCGAAATATATATATATTGCCGGATCAAAAGTTAAGTAATCAATAAGTAAAATCAGGTAAATGGATAATACAAAAAAGTTGTCTCTACAATAATACAAATACAAAATTTTACTTTGTATTTTCCATTTACTTGAATTTGATTCGGCAATATATATTTCGGAAGGGATTATTTGTGACTTTTTCCCATTCATTATGCGCCTCCCTCCTCAAGCCATTACATATTCTGATTGCGCAAGGTAGATGTCTGTAGGGGAGCTAATTGAGTAAAGCCAGATGTCTGTGGTAGTACAATCTCAGCAAGGTCACACATCTATGGTAGAGCGAACTGAGTAAGACAATAGGTGCAAAACCACGAAGTGGACGAGAATTTCTACGATTTTCTTGCACGCCTAGCTTCATAGAATAGCTGATATTCTGAATCTAAGGAAATTCAACTACAACCACTATACATGTAGGTTTATTTTCACGAGAATTTATCCTACCCTCGCAGAAGAAAAAGACAAAAATAATACCTTATTAGACCTCACCAGATTTAGAATATACAGTGCTTCTGATAAATAATCCTGGCATTTTTCCTTTCTATGTTTGTGTTCTAAGATAAATGTTTTATTTCGTACGGTAAAACACTTTGTCGGAATGCATCATCAATAACCTGTTAATGGAGCAGATATATACTCATTATCATAATCTGCACAAAAGTTCTGTAGGGCCTGTTCATTATCCTGCTCAAGTTGCCCACTCCAATCAGGAATCCTGTCAAAACATTGAATACAAAATATCCTAATTCATTAAATGCACAAAAGATTCATTTGCGCAGTATCACACGGCTTTAATTAACTTTTCATTGTTTTCATTTACTATTAACTTAAATTTAACAGCAACTGGATGAATGTATTCTCTCAACAGATTGACTGCTGTCTGAGACATCATTTCATCGTCGTGTGTAAATCCTAAAAAGCATCGTCTGTATTGAATTATTCAACTTGAACCAGGGTTCGGTACATTGGAGTCATTGACTTACTGCTGTCATTATTGCCTATTGTTCTTTATAATCTAATTGAAACAAGTTGACAGTCACGTAACAGCATTCCTGCATCGTGTGCGTGACAAAATATCGTGATAACCTCTACAGAAATTGGTTGATTGCGTGACCAGTACTTCATTATAAAGTCAATTTGAAGTCAAACTGAAATAAAATCTGTACAAAACTTACAATGCACAATTATCATGATAAAACAATGTTTCATTTTTGAACATAGATGAAAAGCTGAGATGCCATTTTTTGCATAGCGAATTTTAGAAAGTATCTTTGCATGTTTCAGCAATACATTTTAAAGTCAATCTGACAAGTGTTTAGGAAATTGGCTAAAATGGAAGATTACTTGCACTCCTTGCAGAATGTGAAATGAATTGGCATGGCCATCAGAAAACGTTTTCGTATTGAAAAATTATGAAAAGGCTGAAACCGAAAATGTAAATTATTTCATTAACGAGCAAGATAAGTTTCCGCAAGACATCATATAAAGTGCAAAATGAGTGAAATGAAAAGAATATATTGAAGCTGTGTTCCAGTATGTATAACAGGTTCGAGCATAAAAGACATAACAGAAAAAAACAAACGTCGGACGACAAGGCAGCAAGTTTGATTTCTATCCACAGCAAAAACCAAATCTGAAATGCATTGATGGAGGACAAGCCAGATGACAGAATCACTTCCAGCTGAATGAGACAGAACAGGACAGAAATGCGATTTTATAGGAATGAAAGTCACACAGTGGAAGAGTAGACAAAACATCTATTAAGTCAAAAAGTTCATGTAAGTCATAGCATTCATTGACTTTGTGAAAAAATTACATGAGATATCAGTTACGTAGCGTCCTTTAAAACTTCTCCGGGGCTAAAATCAGTATTGGCATAGTTATACCTTATAGCATGCATCATGTAAAGTACCCGGCTCTAATCTAGAAGTCACTTTGATTTTGATATTTTTAAATAATGATGAAAGAATGTAGAAGTGAAGGTATGCACGTGTTAACTATTAGCTACACGTTTGTCAGACTCAAACTGCGGTCAGACTCGCCGTGATTAGCCAGGCAGTGTGTATTAAGTGTAACTCGTAAAGAATTCCCTGTCTTCGACCGGGTTGAATCACAGACATGGACTGCTTCTTTGTGGGTTGCATGCAGTGGCCGCGACCAGCTGAGAGGTGTCGCCGAGCTGTTCTGACGCATGCGAACAGCACATTGATAGATTGGCTGGTTTGTCGATGACATCAACGACCCATTGCTGATCATGTGTGGCTCCTGTTAGATTTTGGCCAATCGGTGCAATCTCGGCGACACTCCGGTGACTGCTCCTGAGAGAGGAAGAATGAGACAAAAAACCATCTACGATTACACATCCATCAGTTGGAAAGATGAAATAAAGACGTAAAGATAAGCATAAGATGTAGCGTTTGGTCACCGGCGCACATTGTACATAATTAAAATATGTTGGAGATATATCTAAAAAAATACATTCGGGGCACTGCCCCGAATGACCCAATGGACGCTATGCCACTGTGAGATATAGATAGAAGATGCATTAGGCAAAGGGAAAAGAGATTCGACTAAGAGCTGTGTGCACATCTAGGGAGAAGACGCATGCTGTAGTCAAACTGTGCACGGATTGCAGCGGTTAACCGGTTAAACTATCCTTAACCGGTGAACTTACGTTAACCGCGGTTAAATAGAAACATTTATCTTTTATGAAAATTCAACCTTGTTTCTGTTTCATTAACATAAAAATATTGTTTTAATCAAAATATGTATGTTCTTCGAATCCGATTTATAATAATAAAAGAAAAGTACAAGGCGAATTTTCGTGCCTTTACTGGTACACGTCGTTCAATTTTGGCCTGACGACTATCCAACTATGATGATGCAAAATTTTATTTTGATGAAACATTTTTCTAATGGATAAGTAGGCCTACGTACATGTCAATGGATGCTTGATGATAATTCGCTCGATTAGTAGGCAAATACCTCTCACGCTCTAACGAGAAGCACAGGTAGGTTTTTTGACTGATTTTGGCATATTTGATCGGTTAGACGGTTAACCGGTTAGACGAAAATTTTAACCGCTGCAATCCCTGAAACTGTGCCTAAAAACAAGTAAGAAAGTGCAGGCATCTTGACGCTGAATACTGAGGGATGGAAATTTGAGGACTCCTTGATAGGGGGATAGATATGTCATCCCGTTCAGAGGATAGAAAGCAGAATAGAGTAGAATAAGCGAGTGTAGGCCCTACATTCTCAGATCGCTCCATGCACATATAATCCTGTGAGCTCTTCTCTGAAATTCTTTAGCTTGTTCATTAAATTAACAGCAATGAGATTGAATACACGATAGATACAGATAGAAAGTTACAGGAATAAATCGACAAGCAGGGACGCGTACAAAAACAACGATTATATCATAATATGTTTTCATCTGCGTATTGTATATAATCTGTTTGATACATGCTTCAACATGTCAATGAATTGGAGTTTCCATGTCAGAATACGTGAAAAGATAACTATCAAAGTTCTCAAGGAATCGAAAATTGATGGCGTAACGTTGAAACATTTCATTTGGAAAGAAAACGAGCGACGGATTACGAGTAAAATTGCTTAACATTTGTCTAGAATGAGCCTTAGTCCAGAATTACAAAATTTATTCTCACGTAATATGACAATTCCAGTATTATCTTCTTTCATAGCTTCCAAAGAATTTCGTCATCTACATATTACCTTTAAATAACATCATAGTCACAAAATTCAAAAGAATCCATAACAGTATCAGAAGGAGAACCAATACAGTTCCCTGAGGAACACGTTTTGGTAACACTTTCATCATTTAACACGCTTTGAAATGAGAGGTAATAGAATAGACCCACATTACCATGGGCGTTATGTAAAACCTATGGCAGTGAATTACATCATTCATTTAAATTGACGAATGGAATATATTAGAATATATCATCAATTGATAACATATGCATCTTGAGCTGCGCATGGCATATTAAGTGAATTTCCTCGGGTATATGTACAATAATTTCAGACAACTAAGCACACTACCGACATCCATCTAAGTTACTATTCAGCAATAATTCTACATTCGGAATGTAATGTAAATAAAGCATTCACGCATTGTATCAGCAAACCCTCTAAACACACGAGACAATCAGAACTACCTGTTGAGATTAGGCATCAGATAGTAAGGCATTGTTTCATCGCAGATAAGTAGAGAGTGGATCCGATAATCACTCCTAATGCATCCGAAGTTGAGACAATTTACCCCACGCTCCTACTCTTTGTGCTAAATTATCAAAATATCAGAAAATTTGACATTTTCATGAGAAGTTTCATACCTATTCATGTTATAGTCCGTCAGTCAGAGTTCCTGCAGTTTCACAGTGTGATGTACACCCAATGCCGACTCCGAATCTGCGCGTCTGCCTTGTTCTAACGCGTTCCTTTTTCTCGTCAGACACGATTGGAAAACACCTGTTCATCCAATGTGATGCAGGCAGATTGACGTTTTTCAGCAAAAATGAAACATTCTATGTCTTCTCTGATCAAGCGAAAAGTACCCAACCTAGAGACATAATTTCTGGCATGGAATGTCTTCAGGTCATTTCCTATCATGGTTATGCACTCCTGTCTATGAAGGTAGACACATTTAAATTTGGCAAGCCTCCCAATGTCGGCAAGCACAAGCATTTTGAGCAATTTAATCTGCATTTAACCACATTCTCGCATACATTACTGATCATAAACATGACAATAACACATGCACAGCATAGAAAATGTCTATGTCAATCTATGTCAGAAATTATGACTCTGAGCTTAGTGCTTTTCGCTCAATCACAGAAAACATAGGAAATTTCAGTTTTGACGAAAAACCTAAATCTCCATCCTATCGGATTAACAAGTGTTTATATTTGATCGTGTCTGGCAAGAAGAGGAACCAAATAAAACTCTGCAGACGCGCAGATTCGCAATAGGCATAGGATGCAAGGTTGGGCAAAAACTTGCGGTCAAAACCCAAAACCCAAGCCCAAGTCTAAATAAATGAATGAAATCAAGCAAACGAAGTGCATTCTTTGTATTTTGTGCTGACATAAAGATTCTTCTATAGGCCAAAATTCCTATTGGGCCCGTGAGAAGTGTGGTATTAGTGGGAAACGATTTATTATTGCAATAATTGTAATTAGTAGCCTAAGTACATGCATTACGTCATAAAGTTTTCTTTTAATTTAACCTACACTGATATACTGACTAATTGAAGATGTTTGATTTAATTATGATTGAGTTACACATTGCTCATGGCAAAGCAATTGTTTTCATTTTATCATTCAGAAATATAGACAAACTTGACAAATACCATAGCTGCGCAGTAAGCACATGGTTAAGCATATTCAGAATGCGAAATCGGAATGAATTTATTTTTGGATAAATGTCAGCTATTGCAGAAAGTTAAGGGTGCGAAGATAACTGCGAAGATATAAAATATATGGAATATATAAAAATTCAATATGAACAAATGCAACAAAATACATGTAAGCTTACAGTAAATACAGTATGAACTTTCAATGTGCGGTATTGTCAAGCCCAGAATGAAATGGCTAATAATCACAAGTATTTCATTTTTGAAATATTCTGTGAATCCAGTTGAAATTTGATTAAATATCAGAACTTTATGCTCTTATCCTGTAGCTCTCCTAAGATTCAAATCAAAATATCAATTTTTGTAACTTGATCTGCATATATTCAGCATTAATAGAAAACACAAGTTTTGTATCACTTACCGAAGGTCAAACCTTGTAGGCTGTACATCATTCTGTAGGGAAGTTTCAGTTTCGGCCTCGTTCCCTACAGAAACTCGTCCGGCTGCCGGACTATTACTTGCTCAAAGCGTGTCGAGAATCGATGTAGCCAATTAACCAGAATATATTCGTGGTTGCATGTGTTGAATTTTCATCAACTGATTGATATGCGAGCTCCTTACGAAACTGTTTAACATGCTTACTTTTGCTTGTTTTGCTTCTGCCTGACATTGACTTAATGACCAATTCTATTAATCTCGACTACATTGCAATAGAAGTGAAGGAACGTTTCTCTTGTCACTTTTGTTGTCATGGTGTCTGTATCGATGCATATCGCAGAAACACGACTGTCGCCTCCACTGACGGCTATGAGAATGGAGACGCTCTTTGTCATTCTGCGCGCTGCTCAATGCCAACAAGACAATACACGGTGATTCATTTCTGGGACCAGCTACGCCATCGACTGACTGACAATTCAGAGAAAGGCAAGCTAGCTATGAATCAACTAAAGCAGGACATTAGTCGATTTCCTGACAAATTGTTCATCTGCGAATAAAGTCCAAAAACTTTGAAGAATATTTTCGCGGTTGAATTTATCAGCTATTAGATGTAATGACCAGCAATGACTGGTGTAGATTTTGTTTTGAAATAGAACATTTTTGAAAGAAGCAATCAGAGAAAATAAATCTTAAGTTTTTTTTTTCTTGAAAATGTATCATTTACCTAACCTGAGGTAAATCTTGCCCCAGGGGAATGTCTACTGACTACAGTGGAAGATCTGGTGACCGTGGAGAACAGCTCCATCGACTACGTGCAGACCACGTGCTTGATGGCCGTGCCTGAGGTAACGATGACTTAGTTTGACTACTAACTTGGTGTCAGAGTTGGTTCTTGTTTGGTGCCTGGCCCCTGTGAACTAGTGTTAATGACTGCAGGAAACACCCCTGCTACTGGCAATGTGACCCCGAGACGCCAGAGTGAGGTCTGATGACCACGTCCCTGATAGTGTGAAAGATTGCAGACAGGTTTGCCTTAATTGAAAGTCTGCATGACAGAGGTGTAAGCGAATTGGAGATACGGAGCTATCGGGGCCTCCCAACTATTTCCTTTATCGACAGAGTGGTGTGTTCCTGCATTCATGGTAGCATATCAGGAGTGGTGCATACATGGTGCATGGCTCCTGTTAGTTTGGTGTTGGGTGGATTGGGCTAGATTGTTATTGCCCTAAGTCCCACCTTCGGGTGCTTCCGAAACCGTAAACAATTTCTTCAATTCATAACTATCGCTTGGAAACAATTACGCTAAGTTACTCAACTTAACACTGATAGCACTAAATCAAAACTCAGTGCACTAACTAAGTAGCTATCTAAGTACACTGGACCATGTGTAGAATACATCAAAATTTCGAAATCTTCGTACGTGGAAAATGCTTGATACAGACCGGCTAGCCTGTGCAATGTAAATGAGCCCTTCAAGCACGAGTTGCATTTTTAATTCGGATTGAATCGTTATTATTGCACTGCTAATAGATGAGATAGAATATTTTACTATTAACATTAACTTCATTGGAATTTATCATCCTGACACAACAAATGAAACAACTTACAACCAGGGCCTTCTTCTCAGATAATACAACGTCTCTCCGGAAGTTTCGTCCCATATCCTTATTTTCCTTCACTTTAGTGTAGAGAAATCCGAATTGTTCGACAGACACTCTTTCTTGACCTGGGACCTCTCGTTGGAGCAAATCTCGGATCTCATAACCAGCCATACTGAAGCCTGTGATATCGAAGGCCTTCCTTAACTCCTCCAAACCCATTGTTCCATCGTCCTCCTTTAGATGAGGGAATTCTGCGATCACCTCGTCCAATATTGTTGGATCCAAGACCAATGACGACGTGAAATCACCACCACGAGGCATGCTGACAGAGTGCGATTGAGTCAAGTGATGCGGGTGAAACCGTTTATCAGCTATATGCTTCTGCATGTGTCATGGCAGGACTTCACTGGCTTTGTGATTGGTCGTGAGAGGCTCATGACAATGCATTGATGATGGCGGTGAAAGAGAAAGCAGATTATAAAGTCATTACTTGGCTTCCTATGACCTGATGATGAATTAGTTACTAAACTTCTGAAAATAGGAATTCATCCGGGATGAAGTTTAACACTGACTCATAACAAGAAATAGAGCGGCTGAATTCAGCTTGAAATTGACTTTATTCGGAATTATTCGACCGGAAGGTGACTTGAAATACAAATATGGAGTGATCTGAGTTAAGAAGAACCTGAAGTTGTTATTCATCATTTCGAACTAGTGTCAATTTAGCAAGAATGTGCTTGGAATTAAATCCGAACTTGAATTGATTCGATCTGGTCAGGATTTGAGAATAATCCATTTGATCCACTTTTAACTTTATTAGCTCATTGACGCCCAAACTATTTTCAAAAAGTGAAGACAATGTTCCAGGCCAGTGGTGGGCAACCAGGTTGGGATAGAGGGCAAAAAGTAGTAGCCCGTGAGAGGGTTCGTGGACCACCAATTTCAAAAGGAAGAAATAGGTTCAAATTCCTATATTGCATACCCTCACGAAAATTCCTCATGATCTTTAATGAGATTTTTTCTCATATATATCTCATGAACTTTCATGCGGATGAGGAACGTTTTCGCATAAAATATCTCATCAAATTTCATGAGTTTCTGATCAAAATTAACTTTTGTTTCAAAATTAAATTTCTCACAATAATTTAATATTTGAATTATTTCTAGGTATTCATCTACTGAAGCTTTCTTTGCTTCACCACGTTGCCCCTACGCATTCCGACGCCATGTTCACAGCAAGCAACTAGTTCAACATGTGCAAATACTGTGATTGTATATATGTCTATTTTCAACGTCTTGCATTCAACATCCAATTGTAAAGTCAAATTACATATGCATCATCTCGAGAAAGCTGTTGCAAATCGCTATAATATATTCTATATTGTTGCCTTTTATCCTTTATAGACTAAACTTGGAGATTCTTATCGATTAAATAGGCTTTCTTATGACTCCTTCCTTTCGCGGCTAGCATGCATGCCCTACTACTTATAAACTTATTTTCATAAAAAACCTGAATGCTCATTATTTTCCCATGAACGACGCATCCTGAGATATTATCCTCATGAATGTTCTCATAACCACTCATTATATTCTTGTCAAGGCATCATCAGAACATCATGAGTTAAATATTTTCTTATGAGAATATCATGAGACTCATCATAACCTCATGTGAGCTCTCATGAATCCGCATTACATTTCATGAGTTCTCATGAAAAATTTCCGTGAGAGATACCTTTGAGCGCAATATTAAAGACTGTTGTTCTACACATTGTGGTAGTACATGGCATGATTGTATTTGTAAATTCATCCAGTAGCATTGTATCCAACTTTGTAAGCTGTTGTCTTTTATAAAAAATCTATAAATCTACATGAATTATGAAAAGTGAACAGGCCAAACTAATTGCGGAAGCTTTTTGTGTTATTTAATTATGGTAATATGGCCTAATTGGGAAATATAAAAATTTGACCTTATTTCATCGAAAAATGACGATCTGGAATTATTACATCTATTCGCCTACAAACCGTAGAATATGAAGTAGCACAGATAAAAACTGTTTAAACGACATGCATCTAAGTATACATAGTCCTCAGTCACCCAAACATAAGCGGCTTTCGAAAACTGCGCATAAGTTCCCCTAATGATGTTCGTGCGATAATGTCATTCTGGCCCAGAATTGGTGCAGTATATTGTATACAAATCCAGACAGAATACTTGACGTATAAAAATCACATATCGTCATGTGGTTGGATTCCTTCATGCGTTGTCTACCTTATGTATTTACAGGCTAATTGCAACGCTGTTATGGCTTGTTTATTGCGTGATGAAACATGAGAATAGTTGCAATTAATTGATTGGAGTGAATAATTGAAATCAATTGACTGATTTACTTGCAATGATGTCACCACTCATCATCGTAGGAAAGCCATCACATTTTCATTGATTTATCTAGACGCTAAGCTTACTAACCATGTCACATTTACAAACTGACCACTTTCAAGATTCTAATTAGGAACAACCCCTCACGCAAATTTTCTTGAGATTTTCATGCGAGCTCTTGAGGCTATGATGAGTCACATGATATTCTCATACGAAAATATTTAACTCATGATGTTCTCATGATGCTTTGATGAGAATATAATGATGTTTTTGTGAAAATAAGTTTGTAAGTAGTAGGGTATGCATGCTAGCCGCGAAAGGAAAGAGTCATAAGAAAGCCTATTTAATCGATAAGAATCTCCAAGTCTATCCTATAAAAGATAAAAAGCAACAATATAGAATATATTATAGCAATCTGCAGCAGCCTTCTCGAAATGATGCGTATGTAGTTTGACTTTACAATTGGATATTGAATGCAAGACGTTGAAAATAGAGATATAATACAATCAACGCTCAAATTCATGCACTTAATAACAGTGATACATCATGAGAGCGATTGCTGAAATTGCTCTGTGGAAATGGCGTGGGAATGCTACAGCGCGATGTGGCGAGGCTATGGAAGCCTCAATAACTACGAGTAAATGCCAGGAAAATTTTCAAAAGTATGAAAGAGCAACTGTTAATTTATTTATAATATGTTCATGAGAAACTCATGAAATTTGATGAAATATTTTTTGCTAAAACGTTCCAAATCCGCAAAATGCGCATAACATTTCATGAGACATAAGTAAGAAAAAATCTCATGAAAAATCATGAGGAATTTTCTTAAGGGACTTGGTGCCTCTATATTACGATATCCATATGTTGACTTTTGAATCTCTATTTTGTGTTATGTTATAGGCACGTGTAATTATTCGTTCAAATACAGTATTTCAATAATTGTTTATCATCGCAATTATGCTGAGTTTAAGTCTGCAATGTCAAACTTAATGCTGTGCATTCTTATGTCATTGTTATAGGACGGCGATCCGGAAAAAACAGCCCTACGAATATTGACTTTTATTTTATTATTTTGTCACGCTGCACTCTTCGCACTTCAGTTGAATCTATAGCGATGGACATTAGAAGGAATTGATGAGTACTTTTCCACGGAATTGAAGACGTGAAGAAATCATGTAATTTTGCATAGCCACTGATCAACACATCTGTCTCTAATTTATGACTTACAATAAGTGCTATAGACTTCGTAATGCGACACATGAAGGTCGTACATGAAGGGGGTGTTCTTGGAAAACCCAAAACACTGCTCAAATGCTATCATAGCTCCCAGAGACGGTCGGCGAGAATTAAGCTCCGGGTATTCGGTGAAAACCCGTCTACATGACGTTCTGAAGAGCCGAAAGCAAACGAATAACTGTGATGAAGTGACGCTGATTTTCACTAAGAGTTTCAGGTCAAGGTTTTCGGAAGCCTCTGCTGGCCAAGTTTTTACAACCCATTTCTCAGAAATCATCCATTTATTTCATATCTTAATAAAGGAATGTTTATGTCAACGATAAATTGTTACAAATACTGATATACAACATACATTATACAATACTGCATAATGAATGATTATATTATTATTATTCTAATAAAGTTCAGTGGAATATATTTTAATTCAACTTTTTCTTTATTGATGTCTTTTTATGATTCAATTTATTGCATCTCGAGACATGAATGATAATGTATAATATACTATGCACAGTAGGCCAGACATACACTTTCATGTGTAGGTCTACTGTAAATAATTTGTTAGTTTTAATGCTAATGCAACTAGGGTGCGAGTAATTTTGTCTGCAATTTGCTCTATCTTGTTCAGCTCCAACAAAAACTTGTTTTCCTATCATGGAGGCTTGGACATTCATGTTGATGTCAATGACAACGACTAAATTGAGCTGAATTAAAAATATTATAATAGGCCTATATTCATAAGCATTTTGTTCCAAAAATATTCATTGATAAAAGGAAGTCTTAACGACAGTGACGTGAAAAATTTTTATTTTACATGCATTAATGTGCATGCACCCGCAAAAACGCGATAGAAGTGCGTGTTGATCATCTTCAGACTTCAGGTCGATTTGTGGCTTCCTAAACTTTTGAGAATTGTACAAGCATGTACAGCAACTTCAACTTCGATAATTGTGATGATATTCATTGACCACAAGCACAGGGAATGAATTTTGTTGTAATCCAAAATGATCAATGATGACTTCCTTCACTGTTGCGCCAAAAGTGGGATGTGAAAGAGGAAACTTTTATCCTCATAGATTGTTTCTGTTGCACTTCGGTGCCTACAGCGTGCAGGAGAGCAAGATTATTTTGTTGTGATCATAGAAAGCAGCAGTTGAATTAGTTACTCGGCTAGTTAATTAGTTGCACCCACAGAATTAGATTAATCTGCGTGCGCATCGGTTTCCTAGAATGGAGAGGAATCGTATATAGCCTTAATATCGAAATGGCACATCACAGAATTAGACAACTTGCTCCTTCTCGAATGGATAATTCGTGTATCGCTTGCTATTGGAAATGGCAAATAATAAGCTGTCAGCAGAGGACACCAACAGCCAGTGAGAGATGCGTGCGTGCTGTGATATCACTTCGCACACACCAGAACACACATCGATGTCTGGCTAACGTTTGATTCAGTATATGCACTATACAGTGAGAAATGCCGAGGAGAGGATGTGGAAACATCAAGTGAACTAATTTTCGTACGACTGCTACTTTTTTCTAGTATTGATCGGAAGTGCCAACATTATGGAGAAAGCTTGTGCGCAATGATCTGAATTCTTCGAATATGAAGGAATGTATCTGAAGGAATCTAGAATGTATCATGGTTTCCTTTCAAGACGTTGATTCATTTCAATTCCTTCATTCATATTTTAGTAAATATTTTTGTAATGACAGGATAAAGTTGCCTCTAGCAGTAAAGCATAGTGTTGGTTCCTTGTTTTGTGGCTAGTTCGGCAACGTTATGGTTAGTTCTGAGTTTCGGCTAATTCTCATTTTAGTGGTTACCCCATTTTCTATGTTTATTGGTCATTTTCATGTTGGACACATTTATGTTCTATCGAACACTTGACTACCACAAGTTAAACCTTGATCATAACGCGATGAAGCGGGATTCAATCTTGGTTCAGTCTAACAGGGTTTCAGAGTCGACAGAAACTACCACGGCTCCGGCCCCGGCTTGAAGTTCTACGTGCATTGAATCGGTAGGATAACATGCAGACGTAAGTCGACTTTTACAACTTTTCAGGAGAGGCTTTTAAGGATTTCAATTCTCGATAATGTTGCTATCAACTTTCATAGTATTGCGATTGAAAAATTACCGTCTAATTTGAATGATAACTTCATATAGAATATCTGCTATGGTTCTTAGATATCTCAGTGACTTGTCCTACCATAGATATACGAGTTTAATGACTTGCGTCTGTATGTTATCCTACTGCAGCCGTTAATGTTTCAAAGCATACATGTACAGGCAAAAGTCGACTTGCTTCATGCTCCTTTTCAATAAAGAAGATGTTAAAGATATTTAATATTGTAAAGGGCTAGATAGGAAATAGACGTGTTTTTACCTTGTGTGCAACGAAACCAGTGAAAATCAGCTGATATTGCTTGAATTTGAAAATATTTGTAAGCGAGCCTTTCCATTGCCTCTTTTTAGTGATTGCAGAACTAAGACGCAGTTGTAAATATGAGCACCCTGTTGATACAACTGTTTCAATTAGCAACGTTCTAAAAGCGACGTTCAAATTGCAACAAATAGGGCCTTAGAATACGGCATTCTACTTTTTCAGATATCTTACAAAAAGTCTTCAGATGGTAATTAGCACTGCTGATACCATTCCTTCAATTAGACTTTATTGCATTATTTCATGGCAGCTGATTCTTAAATCTGAAGAGCGCATGTTATATACAAATGAAAACCAATTGTTTCATTTTTAGATGAAAGCAGAATAAAGATCACCTGCAATTCGCCAGATACATGACTAAATGACTTTTCTGAGCAGAATAATGAACCACGTCTTTGTACTTTTGATCATGCAGCCAGATTGCTTCTTTGTAATAAGTCCGGTACCTGGATATGGTTCTACACGTTTATCGTTGCTGTGCCCACGTGCAGACGCGATTGCCAAGCTTGGCAATAATATAATTTTGATGTCAGCAGCGTACATCGCACTGCTGACAAAACAGCAATTTCGCTCCATCGCCGTAATGCTTTTTTGCCACGATAAGGACCGTACCAAAATGGATTCAAATTTAGGCATCTATTTCTCATCTAGCCCTTTTAAACAATTAAATATCTTTGGAAGATGTGCTCGATGCACCGTCAGAAAATGACATTCAAATCGCGCAACATGCAAACATTTTAGTTGTCAACGGATCATAAGGTAGGTGAGCCGAATAAAGCCCAGTACCTTATAGGCCCAAACTCTAGAAATCAGTGTTAACGATACGCTGCTGCATTGCTGTGTCGATGTATGAATATACAATGTTTTTTTACCCGATTCACATGAAGTTTCAGCGAAAAGCACTGTGATTGGTCAGTTTAGCAGCCTGTTGAAGTTGAGAATTTGAGCGCGGGGACACGAATACTTTTTGACTGCAGTCATTGCGAGGGAAGATACACAGCCGTATGGAGGTAAGTGATTAGCTTTGCTGTGAAAATACTAACATTAGGAAGCAGAGAACTCGGAAAGCATGGTATGCGCATCTTTCAAATAAGTTTAAGCCTGTATTCATTGAATTATAGCGAATGTATAGAATGCTCATTATAAGGCCCGTCTTTAGCATAATATTTTTTATTAAATTTAATTAATCAATTTTTAATATTTTAGTTTTAGCTCTGTCATCTGCGACACCTTCAGTTTGCCCATGACAGTACCATTAGGTCCTGGTACTTAGCCTCACTGAGTTCTTGGGCAGACGAATAGAACCGCTTGAGATGATACTGGCCAGAGCAAGTTTGGCGGGTAGGGTGTGCAGGGTTTCGGAGTTGACAGAAAATACCACGGCTCAGGCCGCGGCTTGAATTTTTATGTGTATTTGAATTCAGTCACTTTGCGAGAAAAATTGATATTTGACATTGTAACTGAAACGAATGCAAGTGTGTCATCGTCGTCAGTAATCGTTGTAGACCTTCCAAAATCTGCTGCGTTTCATCTCCTCTCAATACACATCAATATCATTTATGTGGATTTTAATGGCGATGGCGGACTTCCTCAGGATTGTTTTTCGGCCGAAGACGCAAATGTCGGGCGAAAAGCTATCGGTGAGCAACATTCACATGCATTCACGCCTCAATTTTAATCCACTTATCTATTTGTATCTATTTATTCCTTCCTTGGTTCTGTGAACTGGGATGACTTTCTCAGTGTCAGTGATGAAGACTTGATGGTCTACCTTTTTCAAGATATTTTGTTATTCTGCTATGAACTTTACTTTCCGGAAAAACATGTTCGGATGCGCTCCTCTGAGCCACCTTGGATAAAACCCTCTCTGAAAGTTCTGTCGGACGCCAGGGATAAGGCTCTTTCCCGCGGTAACTTTTGCAAATATCTTGCTTTGCGAGAGAAGTTCAACTCCCAAATCCTCAAAGCTAAGTCTCGGCATTTTTCTCGGTTGCACTCAAGCTCTCCCTCAGAAGTCTGGAAAACAATTAACAGCCAACTAAAATGTACTTTTGACTCTCGTCTTGATCCCTCATTAGCTTCTGAGCTTAATGACAAATTTATTGACCCATTCTTTGTCTGTTCCTCATGTTTCTGAATGTCGAATTCCACAGGACCTGATGGCATCCCACCACACTTTTTCCGTCTGTTTGCCGAGGTCTTAGCCAAGCCCCTTGCTATAATCTATAATCGTTCGCTCGAGACTGCTATCTTCCCTCAGATGGAAACTTTACCTTGACGGCACTTTCCGCCCAATTACTTCCATTCGCCAGCAAGGTTCTCGAAAGGCTGATACGGGACAAGGTTGTTCTACCGTCCATTTCTGTGCCTCTAAAGTCAATTCGGTTTCATTACCAATGCAGCACTTTCTATTCGGCTCCACTTACTTCAACATCTTTCCAAAATCCGGAAATTCAGCGAAACTACTTGCTGTGGATTTCGAAAAAGCTTTCGATTCCATAATTCCCACTCTGTTAGGCTTGTCCAAAGCTTCCTGTCTGATCGCTTCGTAATGTGTCATTTGAATTTTTTTGCCTATGAAATACTTCGCTAAGATCGAATTGAAATTCGCTCTGAAACGACATTCTAGAGCTTTACTTCCTTTACGTCGTAAATCAAGATTTTCTTGAATTGTTGCGAGTTTGTTTTTTGTCAATTATTGTAGCAAGATCGAACACCGAAGGCTCTGGACGCCGAAGATCTGTCTGAATTTTTACTTTCAATTTTATTGACGACAATAAAACTGATTGGGGAATTTTTAACATACTTTTTTTCATAAAATCATCCCGTCATCTGGTCAACTACGGATATGCAACGAACACTGATTATCAGTTTGGAAATTGTTCCTCTTGATTGATGGATATTAGAGGCTTGACAACTGGTTGAATCATCTCGTCCGACCGGCAGCGCGAGTTTCTGAGGGTAAGAAGGTTTGAATGTTTCGTACTCACCTATGATGTACCGCTAAGAGCGGTGGCGGTAGGGACTTCAATAAGTCCCCGAAAACTAGAGAACATTTCATGACCTTCAGTCCAATCCACTCTCAAAAATTCGTCGTGTCCACAAAGTCAGATTTTTTAATCGTATCACTTTGCTAGAAGTACAAACTGATTCAAAACGATGGCACATGCAGGAACTTGATAAGTGGGCAAAAAAATTTTTTAATGCCTTGCAGGTGTAGGAAAAATAGTCATGCGTCGCTTGCGGATTGCTGTGAATTCCTTCAAAATGCTGCGATCGCCACGATTCCTTCAGATTCAAAGAATTCAAATCTTTGCGCAGACATTTTCTTGATAATGTTAGTCGCTCCGATCATTATTAAAAAAAATTACAGGATCACAAAAAACCGTTCACAACCTTATCTGTAGAACGGGACATCGACTACTCTGTCTCTTTGATGTGTGATCCGGTTGACAGCAGTCACTAAAACGTCGCAAATTTTCACAAAGCGACCACTTTCATCATATCAATAAGAAAATAAACACTTTCACAAGCTACTGCATCTATTGTCAATGTCCGCTGCTTTTGCATGTGTTCCAGTCTAATCAATCAATAAAGCATTGCGCATTGGCAAGACCCTCTCGGAATCTTGCATGTCATGAAAATAATTCTCTCCATGGTGGAAGCCATGCGAATCATCAACTTCCTCATACTCTGGGGATCAGTTTGGTGTGTGGACCACCGAAATCTGACCTCTTGCGGCTGAGAACGATGTCAAAATGTAAATTGGTGACAATTAATGACTTCAGGTAGTGTCGTTAGCACGCGCATTGGCAGCAGTATTGATTGATTTACACGAAGTTCGAGAACATCAACACTTTGGAAATCAAAGATATTATTCCAGGTAGAATCGGTTCTACTTAACGGAAATTAACAATTCGAAATGCGTTTTAATCGCCACATCATGCTGAACTCACAAATTTTCTCAGTTTAACATGAAGTTAAAGATCATTTGTAGGTCAAAAACCAAAATCGCGCGATTTACTCGCGGCAAAATGAAAACGCGCGACATGTGTGAACGGTTCCATAGGGTGCAATGTTAAACAAGCACCCACGCGACTTCCGCACTGCAAAAAGTCACATGTGTGAAACAGCCCTATTAGTCCGGCAGCCAGAACGAGTTTCTGCAGGGAACGAGGCCGAAAATGAGACTTTCACAGAATGATGTACACCATATGCCTACTACGAATCGGAACGTCTGCCGAGTTCTAGTGAGTTCCTCTTCTTGTCAGACGAGATCAAAGAAAAACACATGTAAATCCAATGGAACGCAGATTGCAGTTTTGGATAAAATAAAATTTTGTATGTTTTCTCTGATTAAAGGAAAAGTACTAAGTCCAGAGTCATAATTTTTGGCATGGAATGTCTTCATGTCATTTCCTTTCATTTTCATGCACCCCTGCCTACATAGCTGAACGCATTTAGATTTGGCAAGCCTCTTAATGTCGGCAAACACAAACATTTTGAGCAACTTTATCCACATTCAACCACATTCTCACATACATTACCGATTAGATGCATGATAAAAGCACATGCACATCATAGGAAATGACCTGAGGACATTCCATGCCAAAAATTTTTCTTTGATCCCGTCTGACAAGAAGAGGAACTCACTAGAACTCGGCAGACGTGCCGATTCGTAGTACGCATAGGGTGCACATCATTCTGTGAAAGTCTCACTTTCGGCCTCGTTCCCTGCAGAAACTCGTTCTGGCTGCCGGACTGTATTGTTCTGGAATGACATTGGAGTGACTAGCAGCCATAAAAATCCAACCTGCACAAATATTGGGTGACTGGCAACCACCAATCTGCATAATAGCGAGGATGACTACCAGCCATAGAAATCTAACCTGCTCGAACGCTAGGATGACTACCAGCCGCACGAGGGTAAATATAAAAACGAAGATTTTTCAGGTTTTATTGGCAATCACCGGCACTTACCAGGGGCGACCGCGCAGAAGCAATGTCAGGCTAACAACTGTAGCTCCGCGTGTAATCCATTAGGCCTCAGCCACACTGCGAGCAAAGCAAATTAGAGCGATTGATAGCTTGCGGAGATACGTTTGCTCGCGTTTGCTCGGGACGCTCGTGTTTGCTTTGTTTTCAGTGTGGCTGAGGCCTTACGCAAGTGGTCAGTCAATTGACTGGAATGAAATCTACGGACGAACTGGAATTGCCGTTGTTGGACTGAAATTGCCGCTATTGTCCTGATAGGTGCCGTTGATGGCCAATTAAGCCTGTATAATAAAATTTTCTTGCGGAACTGCATGATCCTTCGTCATGGCATTAACCTCGATTATCGCATGCTTTTCTAATCCAATAATTTTTTATTTTAAAATTGTAGCCTACTGTAACTACTGTAAGCCTACTATGACTTATACTTTTATTAAAGGACAAAAACATACGTTCCCCGTTGACAGGGTCCAGTGGTACAAGCAATAACACAAAGCAGCCCTTAAAAGGGCAAGTTAGGCGTTCACAGTTCGTATAGCAGCGACACAGTTCGGTACTTGACAGCAGCAGGCTTGACTAAGACAACGAGAGAGAGAGAGAGAATGAGAGCGCTCTGGTCCTCCAGAGCCAGTTCGTGCGCTAGGCGTGTTGGTGAGTCTCGGCTTGTCGGCGTTGCCGCTCAATCAGCCACGCTAAGAGAAATACGCCGGTTCTCGTCTCACTATACGCAAGAGATTGGGCGACGAGCGCTCTTGGCTGGCGCTTTTAAAGTCAGTTGAGAGGGGAACAATCAATGTCATCACAATGTCTTTCGTTGCTGCATGGGCAAGGCCCCGCGCGCGGGAGTTTGGAGAGGAAACTTCACTTGACCTTCGTTGCGGTAGGTAAAAGTGATGACGCAGCAGATGATTGAAGAGAATGCGTCACACTATACATTGTCATAAAATTTCAGATTGGAATTTTATGCTTACTGTATACGGTAAATCTTGAATACCAGCATGAGCATGTGATGACTTAATGAAAATAAAACTCAGAAATTTCCACCAAAATCTTTTTATTATACAATTTTGACACTTAATGTATGATTTTGGATGAAGTCTTCCATTGCAAACACAGCGAGGAAAGTAAGTTGATGTCTTCCGAAACCACACATCAGCTTTGTTAGGCGTTATAGCGTCAATATTCTGTTCAGCAAGCTGATTGAGTGCAGCCAAATTCCTTCGATAATCGATCGCCATCAGTTCTGCCCGAATTCAGCAACCTGTCGTTTTAGAGCAGCTTTCCACGCTGAAACAGCGCTCTCAGTAATATTAAAAATTGGACAATGCGAAGATATCGATATATTGACTACAGTCCCTGGTCGCAAGCTGGCCCCATAAACTCTGCCGTGACAACAAACATTATCAAAAATATAAGTTGCAAAAAATAAAGATACTATAAAATTTCTATGAAAGAGTTGAGCCGCTCCTGATTTACAGCCCATTTAAATATTTCATGGATAAGAGACATCAATCCTCTGACCTTTGACACGTCATTTATGAAGTTGAAGTTGGGTGAGTTTTTGGTAACGCAATGTTTGACACGATCAGTAAATCGACCAATTACAACAATGCTAATGAAATTTGATGTCACATTGCTCTACATGTATATGTATTGGGATTTATGATACTGCATTGATATTCTATTAAATTGATAAAATGTCAAGCTTGTCGACGGAAGATGGAATCCTTATAATTCAGTTATATTACGAAAATAGTAGAAGTCCAAAAGAACTAGTACGCAAGTTCCAAACTTTCAAAAAGTTGCATAATAAACCATTCAATGAATCAACCGCAATGCGAACTATATTTGAGACAATTGGGTCAGTCTTCGACCTACCAAAAACCGGTCGCCCTTCTTATGAAAGTGATATGGTGGAAGAAGTTAAAGATGTTATTGACTCAACAAAAGATGCTTCAAGGCTACAATTTTCTTCAAATAATAGACAAACTGCAGTTTCAACAAATTGCTGGAACTATGGGAATATCGCAGACGTCAGTTCACAAGATCTCACGACATCGTCTTCAAATATATCCATACAAATTACGAACTGTACATCAATTGTATGCACGTGACAAGGTTGCTCGAAAGGAATTTGCTGATTGGTTTCTTCTGAAAGTTGATGTTCTCTGGACCAATGAATGCGCGTTTCATTTACATGGTCATGTGAATACACACAACAGCATTGTTTGGGGATCATCACCGCCCACCAATCCAATTCAGTTGCCGTTGAAATCACCAAAAGTAACAGTTTGGACAGGTTTTACGGCTAAATTCCTTCTCCCAATCTTCCTCTTCGAAGAAAATGTAAACCAAACAAATTACTGCAATATGATTTTGAATCATGTTGTTCCAGAACTGAAAAAGATGAGAAAATGTAGTAGCACTATCTTTCAGTAAGATGGTACTACTCCACATATTGCCCTAAACCCTCGCCAAACTTTACAGGGGCAGTTTCACAATAGACTGATCGGCCTTCATTTAGATAACAAATGGCTACCACGTTCACCAGATATAAACCCATGTGATTTTCTCTTGTGCGGTGTCATTAAAGATTCTGTATATCAAGACACAATTACAGATGTCAGTCATCTGAAAGAAAGGATTAATTCTGCGGTTCGTTAAATATCTTCTGCATGCAACGTTACAATCGGTTCATGACTCCCTCATTGATCGTTTGCTTTGCTTGCAAAAGAATAATAATGGCAGTCATTTTGAAAATTTGTTGAAGGCATTTATTGAAATTTAATATGACATTGTTATTCGAGAATTGCATGTGTTTTTCATTTTGATCGCTCCGTTATTTAATTTTATTGATTAGGATGATAAATGAAATGTTAAATGGTTGGAATATGGGAATCAATTTAAACTCTTTTAATGATAATATGCGAAAACCACGAAAATATAACCGTAAATTTCAGTACTTAATACAAAGGAAATTTAAATAATTTATCGAAACATACGAACAATTTTAACCACTCACAAATAAGTCCCAACGTGTATACTACATGCCGACTTCAAAAAAGTACATGCATCTGGAAATTAGTTGATTTTCTAATTGACTTAAACATTGCGTTGCTAAAAACTCATGTACTATCTTTACTCCTCTTTAGCCCATTCGTGAGCTAATCGTAAAGCATCAAAATGACACCATAACAGTAGAGAGTATTAGTCTCGTTGTTGATCACATTTTCACTGAAAGGTAATAGCCTAAATCGTATGCGATATTAAAATCCGCAATTCATTAGGATAAACTGACCTGCAGAGGAGCTGCAGGGAAATATGATCATGAAAGTTGAAAAGAAATGTTTGGAGACTTAACATACGGTCTTCCTTCAGTATAATGCTAGTCACATACATTGTGACCAGACCAGAGACAAAGCAAAACAGAGATAAAGCTACCTTTATCTTACTTTACTTACCGTGGTCGCTTTATCTCTGCTTTGCTTCTTGTAATTTTTAGATTATCTACTCAAATGTTATTAGTTTAAATCTTTAGATCATAGGTTTGCATGCTCTCAATTTTGCTCATAGATTTATTACTATACATGTAGAAGTATGTATATTATTTCAGCTTTTGTATTTTATATTCAGTCCATGTTTGCACTTGAATAACAGTGGACGAAATGCATCGTGCAAGAATTAGTTTTTAATTTCATCAAAATAATTTAGTAGCTTTATTTATTTACAAACTGAGTAAAGGAGAATCATTTTTAAAAGTTTGCTGTCAGGTTTTTAAATTGCATTTCAGTGATTATTGATATGGTGTCATAGATGCACCTGTAGATTTGATGAGATCTACATTGTGCAGCAAACTATGTAAATATCTGTAAACTATTAATTAAATAAATGAATATCCTCTTGCGATGCGAACACTTGTAAACGCAATTCAAAATGCGGAAGTCAGTCATAATAGTTTATAATGTCACAAAGCTCTCGCTGCCTCTTTAAGCAAGCTACGGCAGAGGAATGACAAAATGTCGGTACAATCACGAGTGATAAACATTCACATCAGCAATGCGCAAAGACCAAAGGGCAACCACGGACACTGTTTGACACACTATTGTACAAACGACCAATCACAGTGTGTTAGACGCCAAATATCTAGTTAAAAACAGGGGAGCAGATAATAAGCAATCTTTACAGTTCTGACACAATAAATATCAAAGAGAAGCCGAACAAAGGAGTTATACAAGCAAACGATAAGTACTCTAAAAACAGAAATTAAGCAAAATAGGAAAGGATAATGAAAAAGAGAAAAAAAGAAAAAGGAAAGAAAAACAGAGAGAGAGAGAGAGAGAGAGAGTCATAAAGAAAAACATCAGACTAAGACACAGTCAAATAAAAACTCCTTCTGTACAGACAGCACGGGTTTGGTCAAGCGGATTTGGACTGCTTCAGCGACTCTCAACTCGAAGGGGGAGCGGCAACACTTCACCAGCCTGAAAAGACTCTCACTTTGAATTTCTTTGCAGGACACAGCATGGCGAGTTATTGCGGAGCTGGGAGGTGCAGCTGATCTTGGTCGAGACTTCCTTTGGAGACACCATCTTGGAAGATGCTCGGCAGTGCGTTTTCCCATTGATCTTTCAGTGCGTCCCACGTAGCCTGCTCCACAGGCGCAATCGTATGTATAAATGACATTTGAATGGTGGGAGAACGGAATTCGATCTTTAGGAGCGTTGGAAGCAACAGTTCTTGTTCGATACCACACTTTGAGACGTATGTGAAAATAGGCCCTCTCTACCGACTTGATGAGAGAGCGCGCTGTTTGAACTGACGAATTTCCCGTATATGGGACCGACACTGAAGAAAACCACTTTCTTCTCAACCGACGGTATCGAAGGACGAGTAGTAGCTGCTGAGTGTCTTTCGATGAACCAACTTGGATAGCCGTTCTTCAAGAGAATTTGTCGAAGGAGGTTGAGCTCATTCCGGAGATGAGAAGGAGAGCACAATCTTCTGCCTCGATCGAAAAGGCATTTGATGATATTGATCTTGTACACACGTGGGCAAAATGCGTCGTAGTGAATATACAGACCACTGCAAATTGTCATGCAAGGTCATCAAGAGCTCTCGAAAGTGGTTGTAGTCCTGCCGCCGAATGATCACATGACAGTCATCAACATGCCGGCAATACGAAAATGGTCTCATTTTATCCATCAGCTTAATCTCGTGGTAGCCGACGAACACTTCAGCAAAGGAGCCACTCAGCGGGCTTCTCATCGCCAGGCCATCGATCTGTTTGTAGTGAGTACCATTGAAAGCAAAATCTACGTTCGAAATCACATTGAGGAAGAGATGGCGGAGATTCTGCTCGGAGATGGGTACATCTGATACCTTCGGTGGAGCATGGTTTTGTCGGTACCACTCATCACAGATGATGTCAATAGTCTGTTCAGTTGGGATGTTAGTGAAGAGACTAGTCACGTCAAATCCCACCATAATATGCTGCTCATTGATTGTCAGATTTTTCATCTTCTCAGCAAAGACATAGGAATTCGGCACACTATTAGCTTTGAATTTGTCAAGAATTGGCTTCAAGAACCAATCATCCAGCTTCTTGGCCAACTCGTGACCTGCAGACCCCGTCATCGACATAATTGGTCGGAAGGGGCATCCATCTTTATGTGACTTCGGCACATATCGAGGGATGGTTGCTTATCTGTGATGAGTGGTACCGACAAAACCATGCTCCACCGAAGGTATCAGATGTACCCATCTCCTAGCAGAATCTCCGCCATCTCTTCCTCAATGTGATTTCGAACGTAGATTTTGCTTTCAATGGTACTCACTACAAACAGATCGATGGCCTGGCGATGAGAAGCCCGCTGAGTGGCTCCTTTGCTGAAGTGTTCGTCGGCTACCACGAGATTAAGCTGATGGATAAAATGAGACCATTTTCGTATTGCCGGCATGTTGATGACTGTCATGTGATCATTCGGCGGCAGGACTACAACCACTTTCGAGAGCTCTTGATGACCTTGCATGACAATTTGCAGTGGTCTGTATATTCACTACGACGCATTTTGCCCACGTGTGTACAAGATCAATATCATCAAATGCCTTTTCGATCGAGGCAGAAGATTGTGCTCTCCTTCTCATCTCCGGAATGAGCTCAACCTCCTTCGACAAATTCTCTTGAAGAACGGCTATCCAAGTTGGTTCATCGAAAGACACTCAGCAGCTACTACTCGTCCTTCGATACCGTCGGTTGAGAAGAAAGTGGTTTTCTTCAGTGTCGGTCCCATATACGGGAAATTCGTCAGTTCAAACAGCGCGCTCTCTCATCAAGTCGGTAGAGAGGGCCTATTTTCACATACGTCTCAAAGTGTGGTATCGAACAAGAACTGTTGCTTCCAACGCTCCTAAAGATCGAATTCCGTTCTCCCACCATTCAAATGTCATTTATACATACGATTGCGCCTGTGGAGCAGGCTACGTGGGACGCACTGAAAGATCAATGGGAAAACGCACTGCCGAGCATCTTCCAAGATGGTGTCTCCAAAGGAAGTCTCGACCAAGATCAGCTGCACCTCCCAGCTCCGCAATAACTCGCCATGCTGTGTCCTGCAAAGAAATTCAAAGTGAGAGTCTTTTCAGGCTGGTGAAGTGTTGCCGCTCCCCCTTCGAGTTGAGAGTCGCTGAAGCAGTCCAAATCCGCTTGACCAAACCCGTGCTGTCTGTACAGAAGGAGTTTTTATTTGACTGTGTCTTAGTCTGATGTTTTTCTTTATGACTCTCTCTCTCTCTCTGTTTTTCTTTCCTTTTTCTTTTTTTCTCTTTTTCATTATCCTTTCCTATTTTGCTTAATTTCTGTTTTTAGAGTACTTATCGTTTGCTTGTATAACTCCTTTGTTCGGCTTCTCTTTGATATTTATTGTGTCAGAACTGTAAAGATTGCTTATTATCTGCTCCCCTGTTTTTAACTAGATATTTGGCGTCTAACACACTGTGATTGGTCGTTTGTACAATAGTGTGTCAAACAGTGTCCGTGGTTGCCCTTTGGTCTTTGCGCATTGCTGATGTGAATGTTTATCACTCGTGATTGTACCGACATTTTGTCACTCCTCTGCCGTAGCTTGCTTAAAGAGGCAGCGAGAGCTTTGTGGCATTATAAACTATTATGACTAAATGAATATCAATGATTCTTTAAGTCAATTTCAATTATCAAGAAATAATAAAATGTTAAAAATACGCAAGCGAAAGCGAAAGTCGTGATAAAAATATAACAAAAACGAAACCGAAAATAAAAACTCTAGGACAAAAACAACACTACCGACCACACTTATCTATTGCAATGCTATATCGTCCACATATACATGTAGATCAAGTTTTCACCGATAAACAGTTGAAATCTATGTTGTGAAGTTCATGGTCTTTGTAAATACACGAGTCATGATGATTCAGCTCCTCGAGCTCATGCAGATCAAATCATAAAGGAATAAAAGAAATTCAAACAATCTAAAGTTCATTCATACATTGTCTATATTTAGTCAATGGAACTATTAATAGCATAACTAAACCCAAATCAAGCAAACAGAAGTTTTCCATGTTGATTGTCTTCACTCTCTCACGTACTTGATCCACCCATGTCCATCGCCCATATCCAAACTCTGATCAGTGTAGAGAACAAGCTGACACAAGCCTTTCTCTTCATGGTGGTAGAAGGCTAAACACCACTGATGCTTCTCTGAAAAACATTCTGCAGCGCAATCCAATGACTTTTGAACTCCATCAATTCTCTGCGTACAGCCTCCATTTCCTGCATATTCATCCTTGTCAGCAAATACAGGGATTGGAACTTTCTTGAAGAGATATGTGCGCTTGTTTGCTGTTAGTGCAACTCGAGGCTGACACACAGGGATATATTTTGACGTTTTGAAATAATCATAAATATATGTTTTTCCGAAGTACCCGTAAACGACATAATCTTGTTTCGGCGAGCTTGGTTCAAAGCCTGGTTGCCAGTTCAAGGAACTCGAGTCAGGCTGAGTCGTCCCACTCGTCCATTGCCATCCGCTTTTGTTCCT
This sequence comes from Prostheceraeus crozeri, assembly GCA_907163375.1. NCBI lineage: Eukaryota > Metazoa > Platyhelminthes > Polycladida > Euryleptidae > Prostheceraeus > Prostheceraeus crozeri. The sequence goes on along the minus strand of CAJQUW010002967.1, from coordinate 12,757 downwards.
CCGTCTCTCGTGAAGAAGATCCGTCAAACCAATATAGAATGGACGAAAACCCAAATCCTTTCCATTCAAAAGCATAGCATTGTGACCATGGATCAATTCTCCGTTGATTTCAGCACAGAAGGCCTGGGAGTCGCACCAATTGAGTTTGACGGTCGTTGTCCAATTGAGACAGAATCCGAACATCATTTGGAAAGGCTTAGGGCAGCTGCTGTGTACAAGGGCTTGGGTTATGAAGAAATTGAACAACCATAGGAGAGCAGAGAAGGATTGCAGACAAGACATGTTGATGCTGAAGTCCAGACGATAAAGTGTTGATTCTTTACGAAAGGAAATATGCTCTGTGAAATTTCAATCCTTAACTTTTAAGATTCTGAAATAAAAGCTCCACGTATCACTATTGTATGAAGAACATTAGTGTCATGAGCACACGCAATATCTTTTTTCACATTACTTTGACGACGTTGCAGAGGCTTTCAATAGCAACAATTAGTAGAGAATAGTCACTGAATAATGTACTGGTTGCTCCCCACATGTTTGCCAAGCTATCGGTACAAAGTATAATATATAGAGTACTGTCAGATACATCAGGAAGTACAATGAGATGCTAAAACACATTTTAGTATCTGCATTATTTCAACAACAATTTTTGAGTAGAACGTTGGAGTCAGTAATTGTGACATTCTCATGTTGCACTAGGTGACATTGCCACGCGTAATTAAGGAGCACACCAAACATCCGTGCTTACGGGCAGTTTATGCTTCCAAGCGCGTGTATAGGTGGTGCACTAAGAGTCAGCAATCACGTCATCTGATGCTGTCAAAAATGGGGAATGTTCATGAATACGCGCGGGCGAGCTTTTATGGTTAACGCGTCGTCTGCGGTTGTCTGCATAGCCGCTCGAACCACGGATGAACTGCTTAACATGTTCTGTCTGTCCTGAACATGAAATTCAGGTCCTATCACATTGGATTGTCTGTGATACATACAGGCACATGAGACGCAAAGTCTACCCTAGTAACACGCTTCTGACGGCCCCACGCTGGCTCAGGAATGGGTCATATGGGCTGTCGTGGGCATCACTTTTTTGAGGATTGGCAAGGTGAGGGCACCACTTGAGGTGACCCATGCCCAATAAAACCCTCACCGTACCGGCGACTGACGGCATCTCTAAATATTTGCCCCATAAGCCACAATTTCGCCAGTAGCGCTCCGATGCTTATAAATTTAGCCAGCCGTTTATGCAGAAATTTCCATAACGATGAAAGTTATGACATGTAGTAAGCCATAATTGTCATCATATGAATAATGCTATAAGTGGCGATTGCACAGCATGTATGGTAATGCAGGATTTGAATATCGATCAGTGTCCCCAATCAATCAGCAACATTATCATGGAACAGATATTTTATTCTTCTATATTCCCGTATTTTGTGAGTACTAACGGAATACACTTGTTTCACCCTTACTTCACACAGAGTGAGGCTACTTGTTGACGCTGAAATCTCCCTTCATTTTCTGTTTATGAAGACATTTTTGAAACACAACGGTACTCTATTAACTTACGGCATATTTAGAAGCTTTGGGTATATTTTGTTTAAGTGCTCATATTTCAAATAGATATATTTCGGTTCTGCAAGCCTGTGGATTCTTGGAAAACGTTTGTCAGACTTACTTCCTAATCCGCTATTATACATCATTACCGACTGACTGGTGCGGAGGCAAGTATTGATTGAGCTTTGTGCTGCTGCTAGTAAGAATAATACAACAAGTACATGTAATGGTTATTGTACAGTAAGCTAGGTCGAGTACGCTGGGCGTTGTCTTCCAAACTTGTGGTAGTTATTGTCTCGAAAGAGAATTTCATTGACAAACTCATAACGTCACTTTGTGTAGAAATTGCGTAATGAAGCTTGTCAGATGGTCGACCTGTTTGATACAGACGAGAAAGTTATTAGTTAGGCTAGGAGAAACCTGGGCAGACGCTCCACGAGTCTGAAATATGACATTGCGCAACGTGAAAAGGGAAATCTGGATTTTCATAATATTCATGCAGCTTTTCATCCAACGCTATCACGTGATGAAATTTTACTTGGTGAAAGTAACTAATTGAATGAGTAAACGAGACTTCAGTTGTCACCATAGCGAAGACGGCCTGCTCTGATCAACAGCACGTGAAGCCGGTAAGCAAGTCATTGTCTCGTGTCAGAAATATACTGGGGTGTATTTTGTGTCTAAAAAATACTTCGGCAAGAAGTTGGCGGATACTATTAAAGTCGCGGCAATTATTCATTGATAAAAGTGATTAGAAGCTCATATGACAAAAAGTAGACATTTACACCATTTCCATTTATGTAAGTAATCACGCAGTACGTACGGGTTCTGATTCATCTGCATTGTCAGTCATCGTAATTGCAGCTTGATAAAATTGCAAGAAGTTTCTGTGGAAGTTTATCAACTCAAATATGTGATTAAGCGCTTTTGCAGTTATAGATGAACGTTCCTTCTATGAAAGGAACACCTTCATAAGTGCCCGTTTGTAATGAATACGAGAATTTTTGCGAAAATATATGAATCATTTGTTTGCAATTCATGAAGATTTCCAATGTAAATCCATTCAATTTTATGAAATGCACCATCAGAATCTTTGTAAGTAAGAATTTGATAGTCATGCAATAGATTTCTCATAAACTTAAGAAAATGAGACGCATCAAAAATTCACTTCGGTTGGCCTATTAACGGTTGTCCTGCCCTAGAAAAAATTTTGCTTCACCTGCTCAGCAGGGTCTCCCAGACAATCATTACTCTAATGTATTATTGTCACTTTGATGCAAACTAATCGACTCAATTTAATAAAGTCATAACTTTCAAAGCACACCATTGCTTAGTAACATTATTTTGAAAACTGAAAATGATCCGTCACATATTCAAAGTGCAGTTTAAAACTCCCGTTTAGGTCTGCCATCTGCAAGTTATTAGAAAGAATGATGTACAATTTTAGCATATCCATATCAGCACTTCAATGGGAAAAATTGAGTTTGATGATGACAATTAAATCGCATTCTATGAATGCAGCAAAACTTTTGTACCGAAAGCATAATTACATGACAAATCCATAGATTCAAAATATGTTCATATGTTTGTATTAGCGTGTGCACCTCATCATGCTACGGTACCTGTACTCTGATTCTGGAATATGATCACAATATGCATTCTTTTTCTTTCGGAAACGTACTCACAATTCCTGATGGTGACATCTCCACTTAACATTTTCCACTGATCGGATCTTCTTTCTCACAGGCAGGTGTCAGAATGAGCAATGCAAGCATCTGCAGGTAGACCTAACACCAGGATGGAATCTTCATATTGCATCGTCTGTCTAAAAGCACACCAATTCGGCCAGTTTTGTCGTCTAACTGTTGGCCATGTCATCTTCGAAATCAACTGCTTCAATATAGCGGGAATTCGTCACGCCGGCTGTCTCATTTTGGCCTACACCTCACAAGTGACGTTCATCTGAGAACAGTTTCGCTAGAAGAAACGTCAACATAGTGCAGTTTCATTCATCAGACCAACAGCTGATCATCATGCAGTGCTAGCAAAGCTCACACATCAATAAATATTCTAAGGGAGCGCGGATTGTAGAGAGAACTTGACAGATTCCGTAACAGGGTCCAGGCAGGTGAAGCACTTTTAGGTCGTAGCATTAAAACAAATAATAATTGGCGGTTCAAACTTTACATGTGGCTTCACTGTGTCAGTTCATGAAAAGTCACGGAAGAGCTTTGGGATAGGCTATATTCATTAGCCTATTTACACTTCTACAGCTGATTGAATATTGAAAAGTCCTGAAAAACCTTGCAATGCAGGACAGCCGTTAAAGAATTGGGACATGAGATGTTGGAACGATCTGGAGGTGCGCGACGAGGTATTTTTTAGTGTCGTGTTCAATTAGGACGGATAACCATAAAAAACACTGGGAACTGCATTATTTTTCAAAAGAGGTTTTCGTCTGAAACTGACTTTCTCACCTTGCCTTCCCCGAGATACCAAGTTATCTTCATAATCGGTGTAAACGAAGTGAGCACTACGTACGAATGAGATGTTTTTAACGGGAATGAATTTCTTTCTCTATATTTTACTCAGTCAAGTTTTGAGAAGATCGGAATTACTACACAGAAACAAATGAAATGATAATGTTGAAAATTTTATCGCTCGATTTTAGCAGCGAGGAACACAACATGACACATATATCCTCTGAATAATATCAGTCAAAGACAAAATTATAAGTTATATTACTTATATTATTTACTTCAATTGCGAAGACTCCTACAAGTTGTCAAAACATGTCAATCAAGAATTTAGTACTTCAATGATAAAAGAAAAATGTGGCCGTCAAATTTTGATCTCTTCAAATATCGATTCAACCTGTGGCATGCCTAAGGTACCGCAAATTTGTTAATTTAGCAATTGAACACAATATTGCATGATGTAATTCAAGCAAAACATTGTAATTTACTGGTCTTTCATGCTTTGCTGCTGGCTAACTCCAATTTCTTGCCCAAGCATTTTCAGCGGCCGTCGATGTAAACAAGAAATCGTGGCTTCAGTGCAAGTAACGGTGAATGAATGAAAGCGGGAAGTCTTTCCCTAATCTAGTTCTGTGGTTGTCGTACGCTGTGGTCATTTCTCTCCTCGTGGAATAATATTCTAACCACAGAATTAGATTCTGTGATTCTAACCTATTCCTAGCGTTGTTTTTTTTTAGGCTTGCAATATAATTTCCGCGTTGTCTGATGTATGATTCAGATTCTTTGAAGTATATATTAAAGCAACATGAATGATGTTTACTTTTGTTCACTTCCGTCATGTTTAAATTTCGTGTTTATGTTTAACTGCTGTGCAGATCACACAAGCCGTTTAATAAATAATTTCATAAAAAAGTTGAACCATTTTCATATGCAGTTTTCGTGTTGAATTTAATTTCTTAAGTGGTCAGTTGTGGCCAGTAGGCTTTCCGAAAGATAATTGAGAGTCTTCTTTGATGCAGGATTTCAGCATGAAGAGGACCGAATTTTTTCCATGAGAACTGTCAAACAGTGTGAGCTATCATTCAGCTTCATCATGATGTTAAGATTTTTTGAATGTACAAAAAGATACAGTGCTAATAACATTTACCGAAAAAAAGTTATGTCTTCTGCTAGATTTGTTATTATTCGTTCTGTCACGGATGTTTAGATAGCAGTATTTTAAAAATTCACATGCTTTCCGCATCATATTTTGCCGCAGTTATGCCTTATCTAGTAAGAATTTACTTCGGACTTCCTGCAGGCAATGTTGTGAAACATAACATTCTTATCGCCGTGGTTTTTAGTTAAGCAATTTAATTTCCGCGGGATCTGATATGCCTATTAGATTCTTTGAAGTAATTATTAAAGCAGTCTGAATGATATTTACCTTTGTTCACTTCATCATATTCAAATGGCATGTATATATGTCTAAATGTTATGTAGATCATACATTTACTTTATGTTGCACACTGATGTCAATATGCGAACTTCACAAGACGATCAATGACTTACAACCTTTGGATGTAACTTAATCCTTTAATTGTAATGTTTTAGAAACTCAATTAAGACTGGTTGAGGGGCGCAAAGTCTCAAATTTCAGCGCCAACTTTTAGCCTACCTTCTATAGGCTAGGTCTAGAGATTTCGTCTTATCGGTATTGAGGTGCACTTCTACGCGTAGAAGTAGTGAAGAAAGAAATTGTTGCGATATGATGCTTTCCCCATCATATTTTGTCACAGTGGTGGAAGAGAGTGAGATCGGCTGACACCAATCTTTTTCTGGATTGGTGATAGGAAAAGCAGAGGGTTCCTTAAAACGCAGAGTGAAAGAGAACCGAAATGCCGCCCACCGGTCAATCATATTCTCGCTAAGTAGCTCTCAAAGTGTAGAATCCGCTTTTCTAGTAAAATATTAAGTGGCCGAATATCTCTCTTCTAAAAGGTATCAATATACCCTATTCTTTAGTTTAGGAGTTAGGGAAATTGTTGTTGAAATTTAAAGTTGATATTCTTGATTTATCATTAAAAGTAGGTCTAATCGCCATCCACTGTGCTGAGAAAATTCGCTGAAATGCTAGGTATACTCAACAAAAGTTATGTCTCCTATCACTATTATTAGGTCGAATGACGAAATTCTATATTAGTATAAAAGTTACGCCATTTTATGGATAGCTCTACCTTGATTCTCGAAATTATAGTTTAGTCGAAGTTATAGGTATATATTTTGTCGAAATTTAACTAACTTTTTAATTGCAAATCTCGAATTTACCCGGGTATGACTGCGACTTTAAATAGGGAGTTGTGTCGATGTTGACATATGTGAACTAGGGATTCTAATGATTCCTGATATTGGATGAAATGCCAGCTATTCAGGTCTATTCTATTTTTCATTGAATTTGGAACTCAATATTTAATCATTCTATTTACATTGTGCATATTTTTCATTTTCGTAGCTTGCTTCAAGACATCCCATTTACGTATACATTTTTTTCTGACACAATGTTCTGCCACTGTGTGATGAACATGCACTATTACTTCATCGCAGTTACTTGTGCATATTTTTAAGGATTGATCCATATTGCCGACATTAAACACAGTAAATCTCGGCTCAAAACAACATTATTTTCAGGTTCTCCAAATTCTCAAACTCCGTGGACGACAGTGGATAAATCATCGCGGTTGGTCATAACATCAACTCATCACTGATTTGGCCAAGTGTTCAAAAATTTTGTTGACTGTTACCGAAAATGGAATTACTATTGAATCTCTCATTTCGACTTGAAACCCTGTCGGGCCTTGAGAGAGGTGAGCATGAAATAAGTAAGTAGTACTAGATTTCGTTGCACTGGTATATGATAATTGAAATGAAATCTGGTCGATATGAAATAATAGCTTGAATTTGATGAAATCGACTTCGAGCAGTTCGAGAATTTGAAGCTGGTAACTTGTAATGGTGTCTATTATTGCGGTAAATCAAGAGTGCCCAGATTCATCAAAATAAAAAGCATTTCCATTCTTTATTTAGATTATATTGCTGTCGGCTTCCAGACGCATATTGATTTTAAATCAACCTACTCATTCATTAATTCTTTTACTCTTGTGAAATTTACTATTAAATGTACGATATACACAGTTATGACTTGCTTGATTTTAAAATCTTCCTACAGATATGCCTAATTGTATACTTGCCAGCTGGAAAATCAAAAGTAGGCCTACTTATTCTGGTTATCTTACATTCAACTTTCCCTGTATTGACCTCGAAGATATGGAATTTCTGCAATGAAATCTCTCATTAGTAGAACTGTAAATGCGGAGGGGCCGGCCTATAAGACATAGAAATTTTCTTTCGACCATTCATTAAAAATGCATGGAATTATAAAGCAACTACTATATACTATGTCGTTGAATCGAAATCGCGGTCTGGGCGATCCTAGGCATCTTGGGAGATGTAGCAAAAGTAGACTACCCGTGTTCTATTTCATTTCAACTGCCCAGGGCTCTTCTATAAGAATCATTTTTCAATTTGCTTTACAAAGCTCGTGCTAATCAGTGTCAATGACATCTGCTAGAACATTGGTTTTAGGCTCTAAAATTGCACAATGATAAAGATTCTTAACTATAATGCTTATTAGATTGAAGAGCTTTGCCGTTTCCATAAAATATGACCAGTGCGGGAACTTAATAGACACGTAAATATTTTAATTAACGGTAGCAAGGAAATATTCGGTCGCTGAAACTATCTAATTAAGCCTAATTTATTCTAGGTCCGTCGTCTCTCCGTTATCGGTGGAAGGACTGAATCTGAATTGGTGAAAAGAATAGTCGACACGCTGTTATCGCACAACGTACAGTTGCAGTGCAACTTAGATGGGAGGATCGGATCCAAAGGATTTAAGTTTGGGTTGAAAGGCCCATTCTTACAGCTAGTTTTCGGTAAGTTAAGATGTCTAGACTAAAAAACAATCCCTGAATTAATGTCTGCTTTGTTGCATGTTAACATGATTAGATGCACATTACTAGTGGTTATTTGATTTCTGAAGTCTTCAGTTATAATGTTTTGTGATATTCCATCCCAGAATTCTAATTTTCGTTTATCTAGTTCATTCAGTTTTCGTTATTGTATTCGGTTTTGTGTATTTTTAATATTTCATTATTGTTTGATAATTGAAAAAGACTGTGGAAGCATTATTGGAAAATTACCGTCATTTATTTGATTAGCATTTAGCAATTTTAATTGTGCAAATAATGCTTCTCAGTTACTTGCATAATACATGTATTTTCAATAAGTTTGTAGCCAGAGTAGAAATGATTGTATATGTATAAATAGTAAACAAGGCATGATTATTGTACTGTTCTAAACTAACGAAATTTATCAGCTTCTCAAAAGCAGTTTCACTCGGTCAAAAGAAATTAATATAAAATGAATTGAAGTAATTTTTCAGCCAAATTCATTGAAGCCGTCAAAGCATATTTGCAAGAAATCCCTGTCACAAAAAGGTTTTGTTGCACCGGAATTGAGCCTCCCTTTCGAGGTGCTGTCCCGCAAGTATGTTTCTTTTGTCCCAGTAATGATGCCAGCTGGTCCAGTAATGGATGCAATCTCTCACATCTTAAGATACATAAATTCGTCTAGTCTAAACGTGGAATTTCTTTGAAAATGAGGGTCTTTCAATATTCAATTGTTGTAGGGACTCCATTATCATGATGGTAGACCTAATAGCAAAAAAGCAATTTGTATTTAGACGGGCGCTTTTCCACGAGGCATGATTATGGTGGTCGATGACCATCTGAAAGCTATCAGGCTCATGGGGTCACTCCAACAACTAAACGTGGAAGTTGTAATCACATTGAAATTCTATCTTTGTATAAAGTGCTTTCATTCTTTACATATGCGCAATAGTTTACCTGCATAAATTTACTCGGCCTGCGTATTTTTAAAAAATGCAAGTTTGCCGCGTATGACCATTGAGAGGCAGTTTTTGAGATATATTGTACAATACTTTAATCGCGTTGTTCTAATAACAATAGGGACTGTAGGAGTGGTTGTGAGTATACAATTATGTATTTGTTTCTTCTATACCATTGGTTTCAAATTTGCCATTTTTATGAAAATTATCATATCTAGAAAATTAATTGACCTATTTATCGGTTCTTTTTTATGGTAAGATGAAGTGATGAATCAACAGCATTAAACCGTTTTAAAAAAAGTGTGGGTTTCGGTTGCAGACCGAAAAGACAGTTAAAATGTCATCAATGTACTTTATGTAAAAACCGACATTGCTTCCTATAATGTCTAATGAGAATTCAACTACAGGAGGTTCAATGGAGGTTCCCATGCTCATTTCTTCTTTTTGCGGGTAGTTTTCATAGTGAAGCAGGTCTATTATTATCTGCTTGGATAAACAAATACGTGAAAGGTTGACTCCTTCTAAAATCGTTTCATGTTGATATCCCGACAAAGGCAATTTTAAAGTACTCATTTATTGAAAATTTTGTTTATGAAAATACGGTATTCATATAGCGCACAATACAAAAGTTTCAAGGTGCTCAATGTACGCTCTCCTTACTGACTTCCCCGTTTTTCGTCCTTGTCCACGCTGAACGGGGGTCAGTTTAGCGCAGTCCATACACAAAAATTGTTCAAAAACCATTCTACATGAAGTCATTTCTTCATTCGCATTATTTTATGACTAATTGTAACAAATCACAACCACCTTCCTTGCATTGATTTTCTTTCCTTTAAAAGTCCTGCATATATTGCATCATTGTTATTGATCGTTGTCACGGTCACTGATGATGGCATCTTGTCTACTGAAACATATCTGCGAATACATTATCTCCGATGAATTTTAATCAACTGGGATCGTCATATCCACCGGATGTTGTAAACTTTTTATCTTGAATTATAAAAACGACACCATTTCAGTGACATATAGCAGCTATGTGGGTGTAAAATGGTGCCATTTCCGTTACAGATTCTGTGAAGAAACAGCAGTTTCCAACGATAACTTCCAAGAATTTTGAGATCTCCAGAAGGTATATGCGTGGTACAAGGGACCGCAAAGGTGGGCGGCGACAACGAGAGTTTAGATGAAGTAGGCGGAGGCCCAAGCGCAGTTAAGTCACAGTGATTTATCTGACTCGGACTAAGTGGACTCGGACTATTGAGTGGTCTTCTCTGACTTTCACTTTCATAGATGCGCTACGCGCGCCAGTAGCTTTTTTTATAGTTTCATTGATCACAATCGCCAGATGAACCGTTGAATTCCAAGTTTTATTCAACTTATTTTTATGAAAATATTCATTGAGGCTATGAAGCTTCATGACAAATTTCATCGGAGATTAGTTCTTTATGCTTCCTGTTTAGATTGTATTCCGGGTATTATCACCTCTGTACCCATGACTCAGAAAATGAAAGAAATTCATCTTCATTAATCATTTTCTTTTTAGTTGAAATTAATGAATTTTTAAGTCTTTTTTTTGGGCACAAAAATTAATAAATTATGTCAAGTTATATTTCGCCGATCTGACTTTGTCAATTGAAATAGAAAGAAATCATATGAAAAAATTCAGGAAGTCAAATGCCAAATCATTCGAAATCTCTACAAAATTACAAACTGTCAATATCGATATCTAACAAATATACACATATACCACAGCTCATTGATTGTCGTAGTTCTGTCAGTACAACAAGAATCAATGAACTTTAGTATATGTGTATATTTGGTAGATGTCGACATTGACATTGATGGTTTGTAATTTTGCACAGAGATTTCAAATGATTTAGCATTTGACTTCCAAAATTTTTACTTAGGACTTCTTTCTATCTCAATTGATGAGACCAGATCGACGAAATATATTTTGTCATAATTTATTGATTTTGTGCATAGAAAGACTGAAGAATAATAATATTTCATTGATTTCAACTATAAAGGAAAATGATATCAGAATCTTTCTTTACCAGATCAATAAAAATTGCCAAGAATTGCTAATATTATAATTATTATCTGCCTTTCAGATTTTTCCAGGTTGCTTGATAATCATGATTCGTATCCAGATTAATTATCTTTCCTGTAATTGCAGTTGAGACATAGTCGTGAATTTACTATCATTAACCGCCGTAGCTGTTATTATTTTGCAATCTTAAACTGCAGCCTCTGTAAAAAAGTCACATCAATTTCATTTTGTCTTGTAATAAGTGGGAAATGTGTTACTTAAAACTGTTGCTAAGACATTGCTTAAATGGCATTGATAATATGCTCGAACTTAATTTCAATTTCATATCAAGTGTCTAGCTCATTCAAAATTCAACGGTTTATCCGTAATTTTTTTACTCCCTACCACGCTTCAGTATTCTTTACCGGACAGTAATTCTAAGACTTGTTAAAATGAAATTTATTATATAGATGGCTTTTAGTAGATGACGCCACGTCGAGAGGAGATTGAACACTCTTCACAACATTTGTGCTATTGTAAAAGGTTTTTTATTCAAGTCTAATCAATCCTTTTCTGTTAGAAATCATACGATATAGTTAGATGCAGTACTTAATGGAAATATTGAATAGCTCTCTCTTTCCTCTAACTACTTTATACACAAATAAAAATAATCACTGTAGCTGAGCAAGACTGTAGTAGCTAAACATTAAAATACTTACTAGTTGTCCGTCATATCCTATAGAAATGAATCGCTGTTTTTGGGTATAGTTAGTTAGTTCTTAGTAGCATTTTGAAATTTTCTTCCTGCCTGCTAGAGGTTGGATTTTTTTTCCAGATGGAGGATTGCCTTTGAAGAGCTAATTGATCCTTTTCTGCAAAAGCCTCCGAGTTTTCCTCCGATGCAGCACTGATGGCAGTGTCAATTTATTTATGCTAATGCAAGAAAGGATAGCCAACTGCAGTCATGCTCATAAGCTATTTAGCTATTTCTTTCATTTTAAAGTGATTATGTTGGTTGTTAGAAAACTAGGTCATCAGATATTTCTAATAAGGACTGTATATACACATAAATAATTTATTCTAGAATCTCTGTGTTTGATGTCTAAATAAAATTCAGCGTGTCATTTTGACAAGTCTCATATCATGTAATTCTGTATCAGATTTTAATACTTGTGTGACTATGCGATTGTTTCAGTCCCCTTTTTATGATGAGAACATACACATTTGAACTTCAGAATTGTATTTTATCTCACAAACAGCACAGCTATATCCCGCTACGTAAAGTTTAACCAATTAAATCAGGAAGGGAGTTTTGAATTGCAGTCAGCTTGATTATCCCATGAATTGCGACACAGGTGCGTCAATCTTGCGATTTTCTTTTCTGCAGTGCCGCATTAGTTCCGTTCTTCCCGATTATCCATCTTGGCCACAGCAACAATGCCGTAACACTAGTTATGGCGATACATATAATAGCTACGCTATTGATGTACACATCCCCCGCCATATTTTGAGCCAGAGATACGGGGATGTATCGCCATAACTAGTGTCACGGCATTGTTGCTGTGGCCCAGATAGATAATCGGGAATGGAAAAATGCGGTATTGCAGAAAAGCAAATCGCAAGATTGACGCACCCGCGTCGGCACTTCATGGGTAGCACCTCATTTCGGCGTCGGCTCGGTGTGGAGCCGCTGCGTGCACGGTAAATGCATGCGCGCTGACGACGGGTATTTTGTGGCAACATTGGGCGATTTTT